>JAPQRP010058464.1:0-22695 GCA_037367295.1 Apogon hyalosoma | reverse complement strand
ATTAAACTACTATGAGCTATTTTTGTTGGTATCATTATATTTGTCCAAACAAATGTACCTTTAGTTGGACCAGGTATAAAAATGAGCAAGAAACTGAAGAAAACAAAGTGGTCTAATCATTTTTTTACAACTGTTTGGTAAATGGACTGCACTTATATAACGTCCAATGCGCTTTACAAAGCCTCACATTGACACATTCACCCGCACAGGGCGCTGCCAGGTCCTACTGGGAGCAATTTAGGGGTCAGTGTCTTGCCTAAGGACACTTTGACACGTGGACAGTCGGAACCAGGATTTGAGCCGCTGACCATCCAAAGACTTCGGTCTCAATGGACGACCCGCTCTACCAACTGAGCACAGCCGCCCAATGTATGGGTTCATATGGATTAACTGCAGCTCTTTTCTTACTAAATACTGAACTAAACAAGCTATTATGTAAACTATAGGCTGATATATGGAGAATATAAAACAGCAGTGTTATTTTGACAATTTATTTCAGTGTAAGGTAAACGCTTGACGATACCAAGACAACGATTTACTGTTAACCATTCTAAAATTCCAAGAAAGATTCAGATTTTTTTTTTTTACTGATGATTGTAGTGCCCCCTGCAGTTTCTAAATGCAGTTAATGATCGGATCTCGTAATTACTAATAACTCCTTTAAGATCTGTAGCGGTTTTCTACATTTACTTTTTGCTCCTCGTCTCCTGTTTTGTGGTTTGTTGGGAAACTCAGTATTGTCTTTTTGTTATATTTTCTTTTTGTGTGGGATTGTTGTTTATTTTTTTCTTTGAGAACCCAACGCCTTCTTTGCTTTTTATTCATCTTATCTCAGTTGGTGTTGCACTCACAGGGCTCCATCATTTTTTCTTGTCATAGCAATAGAGGTTTTGGGTAAAACTCTTATTCCCTGTGTTCCCCGAGACAAAGAATTTACTTGTCTTTGAATCCTACACAACTCACTGTGGATTTAGTGTCAGAGTTAGAGTTCAGGTTGGTAGACATGACTGAAAAATGAAATAAAAGCCTGAGGGGAAAAAGTCAACCTGCCCAAAAATGACCTTATATCAACAAATTTGTCGATAAAATCTTGAAAAATCTGGTTGATTATATCTGCAATTCAACTGATGTAGATTAATTAATTAACAAACACAGAGCAAAACAGCATGACTCTATAAACCATGTTGCATTTAGAGAATAATTAGACCTAAATAAGTCATTTTATGGTTAATTAAGACTTGATAGACATACAGGATGAAGATAAAACAGTCATAAAGTCTTCTGAACCGTCGTCTTCTAAGTCATTCAGATCAGGCTGTTTCGCTTTTGGCAGACTGAATTAGATGAGAATGACATGCAGAGGTTACCGCTACACAACACACACACAAACTAACAAATACACACATTCTAATGAGGTGGAGGGTGTTGTTTGCGGTGCATGAGCCGAGAGGAGACACTCAGCAATTGTAAATAAACATGATTATCTCTAATCCAACACACTCCACTGTGATAATGCATAATCATGGATGAATGCTCGTGTGTGTGTGTGTGTGTTTGACCTTAAAATGACTTTTATTGTTCTGTGTTTTTCTTTTTTTTTTTTATTGTGTGGAAAATGACAAAAAGCAGCGCATCAATTCCAAACAAGAGCATCTGTGGGAAAAGAGAAAAACAATGTGTGCACATGTGTGTTTGCATAAGCATGTGGATTTCCTCCAGCTGTCGGTTTGTCTGCATTTGCTGTTGTATGTGTGTGGATATGTTTATCCTGACTTTATGGTGAGATGAGCGGAGGAAAGAGGATGTAAGTGCCATTGATCTGACCAATTACTGCACAAGTGAGTGCTGAAGAGACACCATCTCAGTTACAAGAACAGGTTAAGAAGAGGAGCCTTTTCTCTCATGTGTTGATAAATGTCAGAGTGTCGTGTTGCGTTCGAGGTGCGTGTGGTTTTACGAGTCTGACCTCACCAGAAAAAAAACATCGGTCAGTTTGTTAAAGGGTTTGTAATCGGTGCATATGTGAATTTTTTGGTCATTTGGTCGTCCTTCTGTGATTAATGACCGTTGACGGGTGCATATGTAATTCATTTCTTGCTTTAATTGTTTTCGGGGTTGTTTTACTTCTAAGTTTGAGAAAAATAAACTAAACTAAACCAACAAATCAATGCTATGTATCCACAGACTGTATCGCACACTGAGTAAAGTATAAAGCTCGCGGTTTTACACACATCTGTATTATGGCATCATCAAATTTTCTTCTTTAAATTAAAAACTAACACTTGGTTATTTTGGAGAATCAGTCAAAGTACCAGTAGCTGATAGTTTACATTATACCCTTGTTAGCTTAGCTCTGTTTTAAGACAGAAAACAGCCACAGTAAAACCACAAATCGCCTGTTTCTGTACGGTTTGTGTTGTCAGTAGCTGCACTACAGATCTGTTTGGAATCATTAAAACAAGGTCAGAACTTTCACAGTTTAGTCTGAACCATATCAACAAATGGCAAAGATAATAACATCCCATAATAACTTTATACCTTCATAAGCCTCATAATCAAACTCATCCACATAGAAGAAACACTGACATTTCAGCATCAAACTCCATTCTTTTCATTTAGAGCTGAGTCCAGGGGAGAAAACAACACCAGTAGTTCTAGCTTTTATCAGTTTTGCCACATTTTTTGACACTAAAAGTTGTTTCTCGGTGGTTCTCATCCCATGTCAACACTTTATGACCGTGAGAGACCGGCAGAAAGACTCACTACTCCCTCTAGTGGTCACATAAATTAACCGGACTGAAACCATAAATAATATCAGCTCATATCTCCAAATTCTAATACGCTGACATAACATCGGAGCTCTTTATTCTAAACGCACTAATGGGTATTTTCAGTCATATTTAAATATTACGAAGAAGAAATACAACATACAGTTCCTTTTCTTCATTTTATTAAGTTGCTGTTACTGTTGCTGCTTTATGCTTAATGCAACCACGCACGGCCTAATGAACCAAAACACAAAAAGGAGTCATAAACAAACAGAGCTACTTCAAAAATACGCCTGACCCTAAACCCTGCTGCCTGATATACAAATCATGTAGAGTCTTTATTTATGTGGATAAAGCCCCATGTCTAACTATTAAATTAGCTGAGAATATTGGAATATGCTGACTATTAAAGGACTCAGGAAAAGGAAATGAATCATCCTCAGGTAGATATTAGGCAAATATTTTAATATATGTTTGTAGTTATTTAGAATATTTTAATTTATTAAAGATTATAATGTAAATTAGGCCTCTTATCACATGTTCAAGGGTCCCTATTTATAAGCTGAGGACCTCCTCTGGGGTGTCCTACTACAAAATATATCTTGTAAATGAACTGTCGATTGTAACTGTTTGCAATAATTTTGTAATAAATTGACTGATTGATTGATTGATTGATTGATTGATACGTTGCTTTTGTGCCTAAACATAACCTAAATCAGCCTAAATGTAACAGCGATGCAAGACTTCTTAGTGGTATCAGTTGTGTTTTTTTTGTCAAATTTTGTGCAGATGTCCTTTTGGTACTTGTTGGAAACCAATAAAGTCTGTGTTTTAGGTTTGTTGGGTTATAGTGCATGCTTATTAACCCCAATGATGTGTCTTTCTCTGTTGAACATCATTAGAATATAGTCATGTCATTACATCACATCACATGGCTGAATACATCGTCACTTTCCAAGTGTTACTTCTTGCTTTGAGCGACACAATACATCAGACTATACTACAGTTGTGCAGTTAGTATCATCAGACCAGCAGCTGTGGAATATCAAGTAAAAGTTCATGCTTATTAACTGCACCAAGGAACGGCGGAGGTTATGTTTTCATTGGGGTTTGTCTGTTTGTCTGTTAGCGAGATAACTCAAAAAGTTATAGACAGATTTGGATGAAATTTTAAGGAAATATTGATACTGGCACAAGGAAGAAATGATTACATTTTGGGGGTGATCGGTGATTGGTCTGCGCTCTCTGAGTGCTTTTGTAGTTTCTTTTATGTTTTGCACTCTATACATATACACACAACGAAATAATATACAAAGGGGATTATAAAGAAAGCTTAAAAGGATGATTGTCCGATCCACCTACAATAGGTGCTCGGTTTAATGCTTTGGCACAATGTATGGCTCTGGAGAAAATAACAAATATTCTCAAAAATAAAGTAGAAGAATATGAATATATCTGGAAACCCTTTGCACAGTTTATTTATATAACAGATATTGGACAAATCTTACGGGAAATGTAGGAGAAAATAAGGTTGGCAACACTGTATTTTAATGTGGTATTATTTTTGTTCTGTGGTGGTTGAAGGTGGACGACAGCTGAAAGTTTTTTTAAGGTACCATATATTTTTGTATGTACGTATGTTTGTATTTTGAATATCCAGAATATTTGTAATGTTACTGAACTATTAAAATTTGTTATTTTTCGCGGACGATACAAATAGGTACTGTTCTGGGGAAAATTTAAAGGAACTTTTGTCCTCGTTTGAAAGGGATTTAGAAATTCTTAAAACTCGGTTTGATGTCAATAGATTGTCACTTAAGATTAAAAAAACAAAATTTCTGTTTTTTGGAAATCGAAAAGAAATTGATGGGGATGTTACATTAAAAATATGCGATGCTGAAATCGAAAGAGTGTTTGATATAATGTTTTTAAGGGGTTACAATTGATCATAAATTAACATGGAAACAACATATTAGACATATAAAAGGAAAGATCGCAAAGTCAGTGGCAATCTTGTATAAGTTCAGAAATATATTAAACCATTATGGCACTACATATAATTTACTGTTCACTTACACTTCCTTATATGTCATATTGTGTGGGAGTGTGGGGCTGGATGTATAAAACAACAGTATAATTTTTTGTTTTTTATTTCATGTAACATTTATTTGTACATTTATTACCCATTACACTGAGAATAAGAGAGTGGAATGATGTTCTGTTCATGTGAAGGGGTGGGTTGGTTTGGGGTATAGACTATGTATTTTATTTCAAAACAATACTGTACACATGAATAATGAATGTTTAATATGTACACCAAAGTACTGTTAAAAAAAAAAAGACGTCTGTGGTGTGGGTGTTCTTATTTATTCCACCTGAACTTGGCTGACATCTTGCACATTATTAAGAGGGAAAATGTGTCATTCTGATGTATTTTAAGCTTCACTTTCCCCCATTATTACTGGTAGTAACCCATGAGCATATGGTTTTATGTGCTGCCTGATAAAGGGACAGGATAAAGTAAGATTAGATGTTTTGGACATCTCGAGTACAGTCAATTTGCCTCTATTTTTAAGCTTTTCTCCCTCTCTTTTACTTTAATATAGTTCCTAAATGGCTTGTGTTCCTTTTATGTGAAATTGTTGCTGCCATTTTGACCAGAACTCCTTGGAAGATGGCATCCTGCAAGTCAATGGGGCTTAAATAAATAATTAAATACATGATAAAAAAAAGACATAAATGAATTAAATGAGTAAAATATAAGATTTAAAAGAACAGACATACAAAAAGCGCAGAGGTAACTTCATCAATAACAATGCATGGAAACTACTATAACTTCTACAGAACTAATTAACATTTAGAGCTTAATTACTGGCCTAGTTTAAGTCCATAAATCTTCCCTTATTGTAAAACTTATAATACTGTATAATCAGAGCATGATATTATAGGGTTCGAACGACTGCACTGAACATGCACTGACCCAGAAAGATGCATATGTGTCTCTAAATAACGGCGTCTTTTCTCCGTAGCCGCCTTCAGCTCGCTGCAGTTGGACTGATTTGCTCACTTGAGGGGGCCTCGCAGACCCCAGCTGGCCTGAGTCAACAGCAGAAGGAGCAGCATTATTTTGGGGAATGTGAACGTCACGTGTCTCTGCTCCATTGTTGCGTTATTCGCTGCGGCACTGTCAGGCGAACGCAACTAAAAATAGGACCCACGCTACTTCCCCCAAAACTGTTGCTGTGAAAGCTGATAGAAATTCAACAGAGGCTTCCAGTTCAGCAAATAGCCCTTAGAGTGCATCCTTTATCTCTGCACACAAGGAAAATGGAGTATTGTTTGGAGCAGATGAATGACATGTTTTGACTTGCTGGTCCATTATTTCAAAGGTTTTTGTGTCTAATGTTATAGGGAAAAAAAAAAACTCCCTTTTTGCTTTCTCTCTGAGGAGCTGAAGTTAATATTAAATATTTGTTCAAAAGGACGTTGTGCAGGTACATTACTCAGCTGCAGAAACGATATTGATTACGGTGCATCCATGATTTTTCATGCAAATGGAAATACACTTACGATTGCTTTTTGGCAGATTAATTAAATTATATGAAATGCTCTGGGGAAGATAATTATATTCATTGCAAAATTGTTGAATAAATGAAGCAAATGTTACTTGGAGAAAAAAAAAAAAACCCTCCTGAGACACAGCTAAGAGCTTTTAGTCAATGCTTGTGGATAAAAGTTTCACAGCTTTATTAAAAAACAAACAAACAAAAAAAGCCCACCGCTAAGTACATTGATTAAATAAACACTCTTTTCATTTAAGACAATGTTTTTATGCAAAAACAGCAGAAACTTGTGGTATCCTGGGTTTCAGGTGGTTAAGATGAGGTTTAATGAGTCCTAAGACCAGGTTCCTCTAGTGTCTAGTGACGTAATGTGGGAATATTATTCAGCTGCAGAAAAAATATTGATTATAGTGCATCCAAGATTTTTCACGCAAATGGAAAGTCATTTATGATTGCTTTTTTGCAGGATAATTAAATTATGTGAAATGCCCTGGGGAAGATAATTATATTCATTGCAAAATTGTTGAATAAATGAAGCAAATCTTACTTGGGGAAAAAAATGCAACCTCCTAAGACAGAGCTAAGAGCTTTTAATCAATGCTTGTGGATAAAAGTTTCACAGCTTTATTAAAAAAACAAAAAAAAATACCCACAGCCAAGTACATTCATTACATAAACACTTTCTCTTTTCACTCAAGACAATGCTTTTATGCAAAAAAAAAAAAAAAAGCAGAAATTTGTGGTGTCCTGGGTCTCAGGGGGTTACGATGAGGTTTAATAAGTCCTAAAACCAGGTTCATCCAGTGTCCAGTGATGTCATGCAGGTACGTCACTCAGTTGCAAGAAAAATATTGACTATGGTGCATCCATGATTTTTCACGCAAATGGAAACACACTTATGATTGCTTTTTTGCAGATTAATTAAATGACATGAAATACTCTTGGTAAGATAATTATAGTCATTGCCAAATTGATGAATAAATTAAGCAAATCTTACTTGGAAAAAAAATGCAACCTCCTGAGACACAGCTAAGAGCGTTTTGTCAATGTTTGTGGATAAAAGTTTCACAGTTTTATTTAAAAAAAAAAAAAAAAAAGTCCACAGCAAAGTACATTAATAAATAAACACTTGTTGCATCATGCTCTTTCATTAAAGACAATGTTTTTAGGCAATAAAAGAAGAAACTTGTGGTGTTCTGGGTCTCAGGAGGTTACCACGAGGTTTAATAAGTCCTAAAACCAGGTTCCTCCACTGTCCAGTGATGTCATGCAGGTACATTACTCAGTTGCAAAACAAAATGTGATTATGGTGCATCCATGATTTTTCACACAAAGGGAAACACACTTGCAATTGCTGTTTTGCAGATTAATTAAATTATATGAAATACTCTTGGTAAGATAATTATATTCATTGCAAAATTGTTAAACAAATTAACCAAATCTTACTTGGGGGGGGAAACCTCCTGAGACACAGCAAAGAGCTTTTAGTCAATGCTTGTGGATAAAAGCTTCACACCTTTATTAAAAAAAACAAAACAAAAAATGTCCACCGCAAAGTACATTCATTAAAAAAAAAAACTCTTGTTGTGTCATGCTCTTTCGTTAAAGACAATGTTTTCATGCAAAAACAGCAGAAACTTGTCGTCCTGAGTCTCAAGAAGTTAAGATGAGGTTTAATAAGTCCTAAAACCCGGTTCATCCAGTGTCACCTCATACGGATAGACATTTATCCACGTGTCATTCAGTGGATAAAAGCAAGACATGAAATGAGGGAAGTGAGAGCGCCACAAAATAATTCTTGAAAAACAAATTTCATGTTGTATCATTAACTTTCGCATCATACTGAATAATCAGTTTAGTGGTTTGAAGGATGCACTTCCTGCTGTTAGACATCTCTCACTCATAACAAAAACCCAAATGTCCTCATATTTACACACTGTCCTGCAGTCTCACATTATAACTACTTAATGTGGTTTAGAGCAGCGGTTCTCAACAGGGGGGCCGCAGCTCACTGGGGGGCCTAAGAGAGCTGCCGGGGGGGGGGTTAAGATGGCTGTGAATGTTAGAGAAAAATAAAAACTGAGAAAAATACTATAATACAAAATGAAAACTCTCTGCTTCATCTGTATAAAATAACAGCTTAAGCCAATAATAACAAAAAAATAAATAAACTGCGTTGGCAGTAGCATGATCACTTCACCACTGAGGTTCCAATCGTCCAGACCTTAGTATTTTTCCCCTAATGTGTATGTAAATTAAAGTATTGAACTGCTTAGAATGACTTAACTACTACTACTACTACTACTACTACTACTAATAATAATAATAATAATAATAATAATAAGTATCTATACAATAAAAGCCAAGTGACCTCTGTATGCGTGTGCGTGCTAGCCTTTGCCTTGTTGTTTTTAAAATTACACTGGAATTACAGGCGGCCTGTGGACAAGTCCATCCACAACCACAAATTTAGGGGGGGGTGTGTCCAGCTCTGTGATCACACAGTAACAAGGTCGGTCTGGCTCTTAATGTGGGCCGGTTCCACTCCGCCGGTCCCCTGTTAGCCCGTTAAGGTTCGTCTCGTCCACGTTCAGTCCTGTGTAAGACTCTTACGCTGCCTTCACGTGCTACTGGGAACAGTAAAATTCACAAACCGTCATGTTCAGTCCTGTGTCAAAGTCTATGGTCCACGTCGATGTCAATACAGAACAAAATGAGGGCCGTTCTGTTTTGTCCCGATCTGTGTGTTACACCAGTAAACTTAGTCAAGTCATCAAGTTCTGTGAATGTGATGAAGTCATACACTAATGATGTAAAGCCCTTTCAAACAAATACATAAGATAACTATGAATGCATCTTATCTGTTACTTTCGACTTTAATACAAAACAAAATGAGGTCCTTTTTTTTTTTTTTTCTAATCTGTGTGTTACACCAGTAAGCTTAGCTCAGCTCCACATTTTATCAACTCTACTGCTTCTAGAACCCGTGGATTCCCACAGGGTCAACGCGCTAGTTATTATTATTAATATTATCCTTATTATAGTGATTATATGACTGAAAAAAACATGACAAATGGTTTTGCTCTTATTTTTCCTCTGAAAGTCTTACTTCAACTAAGCAAAATCAGGAAATAGGGTGACATCAAAGTTACTGTGATTACAGATTTATTACATTGCTATCTGACTGCATATAGTTTGACAGGCAGTAGTGTATTTGTTAAATATCTATGTATTCATGTCTTCTTTCAAAACTGATTTTCTACATTAATGATACTGCTCTTCAGGAAAAAAAATAAATCCCAGCACCACCACCATTGTTATAAATGAAATAAACTCACAGTGTAATGCATGGTAGAAAATAGAAACTCTAAAAACATCATTAGCCCCGTGTCGGTGCTGTGGATACATCTGGAACCCTCAGCTATCGTTCTGGAATAGACGTAAAATATCATCTGCGTTGTTTGTCTTTTTCTCGGGTAGCGTTGAAACACATCACGCTGCAACAGTGGATTGGAAAAACACCATTGGATAGAAGTTATTTCGGTAAAACATGATGCACACGATGAAGCATGTCATGGTATTAAGATAACAAAAAGCCTACGGAAGAAAACAGCACATAAAAGACTTTCTTGGTACTTTCAGGGAGTAGTTGCCGCTTGGAGGCTGTTATTTCACATAGCGAGAGGGACTTTCAAAGTAAGAAAGAGAGAGTGACAGTCTCTAAATGCACAATGGAAATATTCACCATTATTGCAACAGAGTTCTTCCATGGAGCCTGAATAGTAAAACTAGTAATCTGCATGAAGATCTGCGTCAGAATTTTGTCAGTAGCTGGATATGGCACAACATTTGACTTGCAATTCTCTCTGCAAGAAAAACCCCAGCATGTGCGCATGACGATGACAATATGAAGCCCTGACATAAGACACAACGTGCACGCTCATGTTTTCACATTAGCCAGCGCTCCGGGATGATGCATCTCATCTTTGTGCACGACTACAATGCTCTTATGGCTTGAAACGGAACTGACGATTGTGTCTGTACCAAAAAAAAAAAAAAAAAAGACACTCGACAGGGAGACGAACAAAGAGAGAAGCTGGAGACGAGGAGCGCTCCGGGAAATGAGAGAGCTAAACAGATGATAATGGACTGACAGAGGGAGACGGCGAGTGAGGCGTAAGGAGCATGTTGCGAAGGCCCCTTTTAGTGCAGAAAAGCAGGAATAATCCCTATTAAGGTAATTAGTGTTTCAGGAGACAAAGCGTAATTAAACAGAAACAGGCAAGAAACTATGTGCTGTCTAAATATAACCCATCCCGATGAAATCTGCAGAATCCAGCGTCTGTGCATCCTCAAACCCAGTGCGTGCTCGTGCATCGGCGTACATGCGTGCATTAGACGGGGGCGGTGTGTTTACAATGAGATCAAGAGAATGCTTGGCAGGACGTCAGCCTTGTAAAAGCCCCTGGATTCCACATGGAGAACACTCACACACTTCACGCCGTGGGGAAAACACAGACACACACACAACACACACACACACACACACACACACACATATATATACTGACGAGCCCACAGAGAAAACAAATACGTTAGAGGTACACGCAGAGGAAGCCGAGGAGAGTGGAGAGGATTTCTACCTGGGAGAAGTTTGTGTTTTTCATCAGCTTTCATTTTAACGTCAATACCCCCGTTCCTCACTTTCTCTCTCTCTGTTTGCCTCCATCACTCCCTCCAGTGAGGAGGGAGTGATGTTCATTTTTCACCTTCACTTCAGCTCACCGGAGACCACATCGTATATGTATGTGTGTAAAGAAAAAGGAAGTAGGAGGTTCCTGTGTTGGACAAAAACAGAGCTGGAACTAATGACTATTTGCACAAATAATCAGCCTGATTCTCTGAAGTGAATATCATTTTGTCTGCACAATATAAACCAAATATCAACAGTCAATTTAATTTGTTTTTCCTTAGGGACACACTGGACCTAATAGCTTTCAGAAAACACGTCCGGCACATCCCTCTTCCTGTGTAATAATTAACATTATTTTCTACTAATTCATTGACAGTAACTGCAGCTACAGATTAAGGTTAGCTCTTCAAAGCCTGACGTGTCATCACTGACGCACCCTGCACATATGCAGTTTGGATGGCTGTGACTCTTTCACTGTTTGTTGCAAATGGAAAAATTCCAATGGTTTTTGAAAGTTGAGACATTGCGCTTTATAGGTTTTATTGGGTCATTACAGTAATTTCACTCATGCCTGTACTAGAAGCTGGAGAAGAAGCCGTTTTATCAGTATTATGACATGCAGTAAATTGTAAATGACTGCTAGATTTTGAAACATCTGGAAGAAAAAAGTGCTCTGGAAAAATGGGCAAATGGAGTCACTAACAGCATATGTTCTACACTTTTAGTTAGTCAAAGAAAAACGTCTTGACGGACCATTTTAGGCTTACAGTTTAAAGGGTTAAAACATACAGCTTTTTTTTCCACAGTGTGATGTCCACCATTCTGGAGAGACGACATATAAGCCCGAACACACTTCAACAGTGAGCAAGCTACTTTTCAAATAGTTCAGGAATTTCCATCCAAAACAATGGAAACTCAAAAGTTTAGTCAAAAACATGCATCTACTTAAAACCCTGAAATGTACCACGCATTGTTAGCTAAAGGCAAGTTAGGTAAATTATACTAACAGGGCAGGTAATCGCAATCTTAACAAATGTTATTTGCCAGCTTTCTCCAACTAGCAATCATTACCCATAAAATGCACACACACAAAAAATAATAAAACATCTGCTCCATGCATTATATCACTCACTAATTTATCTAAAAATGTTGCTAGGTAAATGCCAGCAAAAATTAGTTTGGGTTAAAATTACTAAAAGCAGGATCATGTAATTTAACACAGTCATTCATTAATTTTCTGAACCCGCTTCATCCTCACTAGGGTCACGGGGGTCGCTGGAGCCTATCCCAGCTACATACGGGTGAAAGCGGGGTACACCCTGGACATGTCACCAGTTCATCGCAGGGCTGACATATAGAGACAAACACTCTCACATTCACACCTGTGGGCAATTTAGATTAACCAATTAACCTATCAGTGCATGTCTTTGGATGGTGGGAGGAAGCCAGAGTACCCGGAAAGAACCCACGCAGACACTGGGAGAACATGCAAACTCCACACAGAAAGGTCCCACCCCCATCGAACCCAGGACCTTCTTGCTGTGAGGCACGAGTGCTATCCACTGCACCACCGTGTCGCTAATTTAACACTCACATTGTAATTTGAAGACTAGGAATTACTAGGCAGGATAAGAGAATGCACAGTAAAAACACAAGTGGTCCCAACACAAATCCCTGTGGGACACCAGAAATGATGAGCTTCAAGTCGAAACTTAACTGGTCCAGAATCCCATCAACGTAATAATCCAGACCAAAATCTAAAGACGTGTTCTACAATTGTTACCACAACACGCACCTACAGTAAAGATGTGTAACTGCACAAACAGTAAACAATAAAACTTTCCACGCAACGGGAAATTCAGTTTCACACATTAAGCGAACAGTCCGAAGAGCAAATCACACTCTTACCTGGTTCAGTGCAGTTCTTTTCAGGCTCAGAGTAAAGCTTGGACTCATTTTCGTAGACATCTTGTAAAAGGCGACGGCTCTCCCACCTCGCCTCCTCTTCAACCACTGAGCTGGAAACCCGATACCCTGAGAGAACGACAGAGAGATGGTGGAATGGTTAAAAGAATACATCCGCCTTTTTTTGTCTGTTATACCCTCAGAGCACAATTAGAGAAGTTCACACACCACTTTAATGGCCTGAGGGGTGAAGAAACACTCTGAATCTTCACTTTGTAAAATACCACATGTGAATAAAATGTTCCACTACATGAAAAAGCCCTGAACTGAAAATGTCTAAATGAATTAAAGACCAAATATTTTTCTTTTAAAACTACATGACATATACATGAATATAAACAAACGACAAAAAAAAACTGCACTTGCAAGGCTGTCAACGTGCATATTAACATTTAACTGACTCGTTTTGATGGATTCGTTTTTGCACATTTACGAAGGATCTAACCCAACTTCATGAAGAAAATGACAATATGGCTCAAAATGTGAGAGAAATGGGTGCATCTATGAAACTGGTCCCTAAAAACAAGACAGAGGGGGTTAAAAATTCAAACCAGATGTGGACTAATGCTATGAAGCAAGTTTGGAAGCACTTTGGGTCTGTTTTAAAAAGAAATACTTACTGAGATAAAAGAGAAACTATTTTTTAGATAAAACACATTTTTATATTATTTTTATATTATATTTATACAAAAATTTGCACGTAACACGGTAAGGACACAAAAATTAGGCACTACTATTTTTTTTTTTTTTAATATCTTTTTATTCCCTCACAGGTACATTTTGGGAATTGAACTAATTATGCAAGGCAGAGTGTTTCAAAAAAATGACCGCTGCTGCAAGATCATTCGTGATTTATTTGTTTAACTGGGCAGGTTCTGCATGTAACGCAAGTGGACATGATGGGTTACACACAAAACCTGGAATGAAACTGCGATTCATGAAAAACCTACATGTCTGGATTAGAAAAATGACTAGGATCATCAAATTTAACACAGTGTCTTTATTATAGTGGTATATAAGACCAATTACAGCCATATGTTCCAGATCAAATACACTGACACCTAGGTAGTTTTTCATGTCCCAGTTTTGGTCCTTGTTTTGGCCCCAATATTTGATTAAAAATTCATTAATTTTGGGATGGCTCAGAGCAAGAGTATAATTTTTTTGGCATTTATTTGAGGTCATCATCAGGTACATCCTGGGGGAAAATATTCTACATTTCTCTTTTATTATTGGGTCTAAAAAAGCTGGCAAAACGCCAGATACCAAAATAAACTCACTTTCATAGAAGCACCCATATATAAACAGCCCATGTTAATGCAACATAGTCGAGGCTAAATGTAAGAGTTATGAGGCATCATTTAATACTATGAGTGTTTTTTGTGTCTGCAAATTTTATGCCTATAAATCATTTTAGGAGTGAGTCCAAATTGAACTATGATTTAATTCAGGCTTCAGGAAATGCTGAAGGATCAGCGTGCTTGGCTCTTCAGCTTAACTAATATATTTTTAATCAACTCCGGGGCATCTGCAGGAACACACTGTGGGGTCCGTGTAACCGTGGTTGGGACACATTAGGTTGCATGAAGATTCTTACAAACCCCAAACTAACCAGCAGGTGAACCTCTCTGTCCTCGATGACATGAAAGATTTGAACTCAGGCAACATTCAGGAAACTTTTCGGTAAAGTGCATTAGATAAGGTCTTTTTGTTATGCATCTAATTCTTCTAACCCCAGAACAGATGCATAACATGCTTTAAATGCCCCTCGTGTACACAACTTTAATAGCCTGGATGCACAGGCTCTTATTTTTGCAGCTAATTGGCATTCCTGAATGCTCCAAACCTTTACTCTCTGAACACAACAATGGAAGATGAGACATGCATCTTGTGTCACCACACTCCTGCGGGAGCATTAGTACAACAGCACTCTGAACGCCGCAAGGCCGATCATTCCAGCTCAGTCATCTGGGTCACGGTATCCTCAAGCGCCCCACCTCCGACCCATCACCTCCCCCACCATGCAACAGGCCCCGACTTAGGTACACAGCACGCCGGGGCTTCTAAAAATAGCACTGCGCTCTGCTATATTTATCAAAATGCAGAAACATTTTGCAAACAGCTCACTATGGCAGTGAAGTGGAAGAAGATGCTTTAGACTGATGATTGTAGCCGCTGTATTAGAACAGACGTCACATGGATGTACATGGTAAGAAAGAGAGGATGTGAATAATCTAAAAAACACACACTCAACAGGATTCCACTGGAAGCATTTGTTTATGTTCAATATGGAAGACAGTGCCAGGGTCCAGTCGTTCGTTGCTGTTAGCTAATTCAATCACCAAACTAATGACTGGATTTAACGTCATCTGTGCAAGTAGTGGATATAGTTTGGTTTAGCTACAAAAAGCATTACCTTTGCTCTTAATTTCAACAGTACCACTCTTCTGCTCCTCTACAGCAGCAGCAGTTGCTAGTGATAGCTTAGATTAGGACTGGGCCCATGTCTTCGGTGCATATACATCTATTTTTCAGTTTTAATAGGCTATTTCAGCATGTGCCTTCAACAACTCTTAGACTGATCACTGACCAAGCTCTGAAGCTGAGAAAAGGGAATTGGGGTCAGCACCAGCTTACAGTCTAACAGACAGGTAAGGTGAAAAAAACTGACCAAAAAAAAAAAAAACAGATTCTAACCCAAACTTCACACAACCTACAGCTAAAGCTAAACTAACACTTAACATATTTACAGTAAAAGAATTTAGTCTCTACTCATTGTCCTGTAATCGAAGTACCTAATTTTGTCAGCCATTACAGGCTTACCAATATGATTTCATGTTTTCCACAACAGGCCAGTATGACCACTCATATACAGAATGTATAATACAGAAAAAGACTGTTGAAGATGCAAGTATCTGTGTCTTAGAGTGTGAGTCCTTTTTGATAATGTCGACAGTTAAACTGCTAAACACCCTGCCTCCACTGCATATCTTCAATCAAGAAGTACAATCATTAATATTGATTCTAGAGGTAGACCGATATATTGATTTTTTTCAATATTGGCCATCGGCTTAAATTTTTAACTGAAGGTCGATATTTGATCAGTAGTAGAAATGTTCTAAGATATTTGATCAGACACCTGTGTGGGCAGCACTTGAAGTTCAATAAATCTTAAAAGAGTACTATGTATATGTGTATTGATAATTTAATTTATATTGCTGCATAGAAATCTTAATTATGTGAGTGTTTCAATTGTATTTTATGGTCAATGTGCTTTAAAAACAAAAAAAAAAAAAATCAGACTTAAAAGATTGGCTGTAGATATTGGCTGTAGATATCTACCATTGGCTGACCAAATTTTTAAAAATCGGCACTGGCAAAAAAAACCTATGTTGGTCGACCTCTAATTGATTCCTACATTTGATGGATGGTTGAATCAATATATCAGTATCAGAAATGTTCAGCTGTCTAATATCTGTATCAGAAGCCAGGACTGATGTGGCTAATAATGTTAGTTCATCATAAGATAAGATAAGATAAGATAAGATAAGATAAGTATATTCATCACATGCACACTTATACACAGAAAAATGCACAGTGAAATGTATTTTTGTCCCTGACGCTAATAACAAAATAAAAAAAAGATATGCAGCACACAAGATTTTAAAAAATCAACATAAATTATATAAAAATAATAAATTAAAATGGTTTTCTTTCAGCGGGTTGCCATTTGCAACTCCACATGTATTCGCAGTGTTCAGACTTCGACAGAACTATGCAGCGTTGGACACTTTGCATCATTATGCCTCCCAGCCACACAGAAGTAAATACATGAATACGACCATCTGAGTTTGACTCTAAAGTGAGTTAATAATCTGATCAATGTGCGTTTTGTATCATTTCACATGGTCGAGACAGACCTGATTGGCTGGTTTCTCGCCTCCTTCAGTAACACTCTGGAGTGTGTTTACCTGCGTGAGTGACGACGACGCTCATCTGAGAGCGTGTGCTTGTAGTTTTGTTAGTCACTGTTGTGTGTGTCGGTGCGCGAGTTACTCTGTGTTATGTCATGCACCTCCCCCAATGTCTTGCATCTTATCTGTTACGTCACGTTTCCATGGTAACCTCAGCAGTGGTAATGCATTCTGCTTCACTGGACCACCAGTTACCAAAAACACTCACTGAGCTGTGTGTGTGTGTGCGTGCATGTGTGTGTGACTTGCATAGGTGAGGGTGTGTGTTTGATGTCTAATGGAGCACACACTCAAGTTAACTAAAGACAGGAGATGGAGAGGATTCCCGTGGAGGCTGTTGAGTTTTTCAGGCTTTAAACTTATTATTCATTGTCTTCTGCTAATGTCACAGTCACGCACGCACAGACACTGAGTGGCTAAAGGGAAGAGCATACAGTAAGAGGGCAGAAGGCGTCACAGCTGTATATAAGCTTCAGTTCTGATGCAGTTTGTCAGATTTCACCCTTCGGTTGTCTTTGTATAACTATACACACTCACTGCACAGCTGGGTGTATTGTTGATTTTAAGTGAAAACACAAAGGTTCACCCAAAGTGCAAAAACATATAGAAAAAACACAGAAAATTAAGATGCAGATACTTTAGTTCTGATTTTATTTTAGGAGTCTCTCAATTTGATTATATAATAGACCCACAGGTATCAAACTATGGTACTCATTCTACATGGAGGTGAACGTTTCCTCTAGTGGTTTTTCAGGATTTCACTGTGTATGCTCTGTATATACAGTCGCGGAAAAAATTATTAGACCATCAAAAGTCATCAAAATCAATGGTTATGCAATCAAGTGCTAACTCCTGTGTGTATCACGTGACTAAAACAGACAGAAAAGAAAACATGGAATGAATAAAAGCACTGTTTTTGGCAGGCATTGATGTAAGAACTGAGGTGATTTTAGTTATTATCAAGAAAACCATGGAAAATGGATAGATATCAGCTCTGAAATTAAACTCCTATGAGCAATTTTTGTTGTTCTCATTTCATATTTGTCCAAATAAATGTACCTTTAGTTGTACCAGGCATTAAAATGAACAAGAAATTGAATATAACAAGGGTGATCTAATACGTTTTTCAGTGTCTGTACAAAGGCAATTAAAAAATAATAATGTCGGTGCACAGGACAATCTGAAAAATTAAAACTATTACAATTCATCTGCAAGGCATAATACTATGACGACAACACCCATCACTTAGAATGACTATATTATTACCAGTTCCAAGCTAAACTCTGATGTTAAGATTGCAAGTGCCGCTTCAGTTGGTACAAGTGGTTAAAAAATACTGAAATATGGCTCAAAATGCAAACTAGAAGAGATGTGAGGATCTGAAGAAGTACTATCATCCCGTTCAACGTCACCCCCTAAAAGCACAAAAGATTAAGAATATACGATGACTCGAGTTCTGCCCAAATGATAATGTATGGTAATGACGCCATCTTATTCAAGTCCATGATTTAATTCTGTACCCAATGTGCCCAAAAGTGTGTGGATTTAGCCTTTTTTATTTCATGGTGGTAGCTCACAACAGTCAACAGTAAATAACGCTCTAATTCAGGGGTGTCGAACATACAGCCCATACGCCAAAGAGATATTAACAAATCATTTTAGTTCAGGGGCTACACAGAGCCCAATTCAATGCCAGGTGCTTTAGATCAGTAAAATAATACTGAAACTATGACTATACTCGGCTGCGATTCCTTCTGAGATATGGTGAGAAGATCAGTCGGGGAGTAAAAGGCATTGTTTTTTTTGTTTTTTTTTCTCCACATAGAAAGGAGCCAGTTGAGATGATTGGTCTGGTTAGAACGTCTCCTGAACGCCTCCCTGATGAGGTGTTTCAGAACAGGACGTGACCCCGAGGCAGACCCAGGACCAGCTGCAGACGTCCTCCCCTCTTCAACAGTTCTCCTCACCTTGGCTTTCAGTCCCTCCCATTAAAGATGTGGAGGAGTCGAGGCAAGAACCCAAGCCGAAGAAACAGACACTTAACAAAAGGAAACATCTCTGACTTGGAGCCATAATGGAAAAGAACTGTTAGTTAAATATAACCCAGGGAACAGCCGCATCATCTGCTTTGTTAGTTTGTTACAGTTACAGCTGCATTTCATGATCGCTATTGGTTTACACATGCTGAAAGTCCTGTTCCCATCTTACTTTCTATAATCCAGATGTGTCATGCTTTTTTTTTTTTTTCTTTTTTTCTAAGATGTCACGGGTCCGTTCGCTGAAAAGACTTCCACCTAGGATCCAGCTGTGTGTCCTTGGTCCTTAAACCTCACTCCTTCAGGTGTATTTTGAAGAACTGAGACAAGATGATCCATCAAGATTGCGTGCCAAAATCAATATCTGGATCACAATCTAGTATCAAGGAGTAATGTTGGAGAAAAATAGGCGACTGATAAGAGCCTATTGTCTCTTGGCTGGCTCGGGAATGCCTACAGGTATCTGAGGAGAACCACCTCTTATCAGGTCTGGGAAATCCTGCTTAGGCTGTTGTTCCCTGTGACGCAGATCCAGATAAGCAGGACATAACGGAACCTCAGCAATTTCGCCGCACATTTCACTATTGAATGGAATTTCATTTTCATTATATTTTCCTTCTAATGGATGCTTCTGCCTCATAATTTCACTTTTAATGACAATGGAGTTCCAGATTCACATTTACTATCTGCTGCACGTTAAAGCTGGATAGCGGCCCTGAGCGATAGGATCAAAATCTAGAATAATGTCTTGATTTACATCCACATAATGACACATATTATAAGATTAAGCCAGCAGACTTATCCGGATCCACCTCCTCCAGCTCAGGAAATATTTTCTGTAAGTTTAAAGTTATAGGTTTGACAAAAACACACCTATCTGCATCACTTGCATTGGTTTAGTTCAAATACACAATATGTGCAAATGTAGTGTAATAGCCACTAATTATTGTGGCATGCTGATGCTACACTGTAATTTCCCAGTTTGGGATAAATAGAGCCTGTCTATCTTATCTGTCTATCTATTCATCTATCGCCACGATGCCACTACATGGTACCGGCTTGACTTGACTCGACTCGGCCTTTTTGCATTTCCATTACATAAAAGAACCTGGAATCTGGTACCCGGTATTAATTTGTCGGCATCTGCTCGGCTGAGGTTCCAAAACGGGTGAAGAGACACTAAAATGTTACATGTAAACACTGCAAGACACAGACTGGTCAGAGAGTTGTCTCTGCGTTATTGCGTCATCAATGCGCAGCCCACCATTTAAAAAAAAAAAAAAAAAACTGATTTGGAAGTTTACAGTAAATACACCGGCAGGCTCATCCATGATGAACGCCTGCAAAACTACACTGTGGTCGGACGAGGAGATTCAGACATTTCTGTCTTTGGTGGCCAATGAAAACATTCAGTGTGAGCTTGACGGGGCGACGCACAACGAGCGAGTTTATCAGCAACTGTTCGAGTAGCGTCGCTATGACAACCAGGTACTCTAAAGTCTGTAGTCTTGTAATGGAAACAATCTCCAGAAATAGTCCCTGGTACCTGAGTTGAGTCAGTACCACATCCATCCATCCATCCATCCATCAATCCATCCATACATACATCCACTGATCTAATCAGGCCATCCATATCCATCCATAGCCAACCATCTTTAATGATGTAATACTTTGAGGTAAAAGATGGAACTTGAACTTGCAGGCTATTATTGTATGCCATTTTTTGTCTGTACAACCATTTGAGCCATTATTCATGTGAAAATATTGCATAGTGCAGCTATAATGCTTTAATGACATCCCCAAACTGTAAACCAGAGACACATGAAGGTGACTACATGTTGGTGAAATGTGTTTGGGGCTGGATTTCCCTCGTATCTCCCACAGATTGGAGTCAGAACGAGCTGTACCTGCAGGAAATTACCCACCTCATCAGATCTAGGCCAGCTGTGTGTGTACAGAGGCAACGTTTCATGGGAATTTGAAACACCAAGGGAGCTGGAATGGACCTCAGAAACAGCTCCACCATCCATGTCTTAATATATGTTGATATATCTCTCCCTCTGCTGCATTTATTCACCCTTTTGGTTTTTTTTTTTCCATTTCTCTCTCTCTCTCTCTCTAAAAAAGTGCCCTATATTGGCTAAAGCCCTATGTCTATAGGTCCAAACCGACCCCATAACGTCACATATCATGGCCGTACATCGCTCCTCACTGTCACGGCTAATTAGCTACTTTGTCTTCATTAGCTTCCTTTGGCGGCCGTGCATGTGTGCGCATGTGACGACATGTGTGCCCATTTCTCTGTCCATGAAGACAGGTCTGGGTCCTCATGTATGTACAGATTTCGTAGTGTGTTCTTTCCGAGTGTGTGCATGTATTGTGTATTGCATGGTCACTATGTTTCTTTGCTTATACAGTCATTTGTGGGTACCAAATTTACATCCCGTTTATGCTAACTGTACATTACGTTTTGTGTCGTTTAGGATCAGTTAGGTGAAGGTTTAGGCTTGTGGTTGCAATAAGTCTCCAGGACACGAATGTAAGTCAATGCAGTGTCCCCTAAACACATGGAAAGGCATCATGTGTGCATGTGTTCGTGTGTGTGAGTTCGACAACCTTGTCCCTGGAGAGAAAAGAATCAGGCCATGAGCACGTGGATCTTACTGTAAAGTCCTATAACATGCTACACGTGATATCAGCATCCTTGGCTTCTCATCAGAGAACATCCCAGATCTCGGTTACCTGCGCATAATTACATCACGTTAATATAACACGCATAAGCATACATAAGATGGCTTTTACCAGAGTGTGTCCTTGTGTCATCGCATTTTCAGAGCCAATTTTATCATCCACAGTAAAAACATCTCAAGACTAAAGACTAGAAAGAAATGAATCAGAAAAAGAATTCTATTTCCACACACCAACAGTCCATTTTCTCAGTTTTATGAGTGTGAGTCCTTATGACAAAACATCCAAATGCCACCCACGAAGGAAAAAATAGACGGCAAAATGTGATATTTGGCTCAGAACATTTACAATAAAAAGCTGTCAAGCTGAGTATGAATCAAAGTCTCTAATGTCGAATGGTTGTCAAGAGAAATCTGAAGCACACTAGTGTAAAATAAAAGTCTGTTTTTAAGTCACAGATAAACCATGTTACAAGTATAACAATACCTCGACGATGACGCAGGAAGCCACTGTTATTTGCAGTTCAAAGTACATGAAAACGACTTAAGTCATCTAAATGTGAAGAATAAACGTTTCAGCATAGTAAGCACGTAAATGGAACCAGGAGTTAAGACGGATACTGTTCAAAGTGCAGGTTAATATACATGACAGTTCACTGGCTGTATGAAACTAATGTGGGAAATCTGCACAAAAGATCATACACTATAAAAAAAAAATCCAAATCTTACCAAGTGTATTTTTCTCATTTCTAGTCCAAATATCACATCACACTTAAAATCAGACATAATCACCTAAAGAGTAACTTTTCAGTGAGGTATAAGAACTTATTTTTAGACAATAGATCTGGAACATCTTATTTCAAGAAATCTTACCAAGATAATTTTCACTTGTTCCAGTTGGCAGACTTTTTTGCTTGAAATAAGCAATAAAATAAAATAAAATAAAATAAATCTTAAATTAAGTAAAAAAAAAAAAAAAAAAATCTTGAATTTAGCAAAAAAAATCTGC
>JAPQRP010058452.1:0-22699 GCA_037367295.1 Apogon hyalosoma | reverse complement strand
ACACCGTCATCTTCTACAACATTGATTCACCAGTAAAACCCATGGAGTTGGATCAGTGACAGTGGATGGACACATTTGTTTTATGTTCATTTAATGAGAGATTTGACTGAAAAAGTCCCCTTTTCTTCAGTTTTCTCTGTTTTTGATAGAATAACCCTCAACTTTAATCTGAGCTTTTATGAACATTGACATGATCAGTGAATTAAATATTGGAAAATATCTGATTTACTGATAAAATATAAACTACAGAGGATATTATTATAAACAAATGGTGATAAATCACTTAAGAAAGGTTAAATATAGGGAATATGTCATTTGGGAAGTGACAAAAGTAGTGCTGGGTCTTTATGGGTTAACCCTTCTGTGACTGTTCCCAAATGAATTTTCTGTAGATTTACCCTTTCTTACATGATTTATCACCATTTATTATAATACTACTCTCTGTATTTTTGCATTTTTGTCAGTGAAAATCATGCATTTTCCTACATAAAACAACAAAAACAAAGAAAAAGTCACAGGAAGGGTAAGGGTTGAAGCGAGAGTAGGGGGCACTTGGCTACAAAATATATTTGAGGGGGTACTCCACTGTAAAAAGTTTGAGAACCATTGATCTGAGGAGTTTCTAAATGCGTAAGCACCCACACTCTGAGGCGCTGTAAAGGGCATGACACAATAAACATGACAAATTCATGGGGCACAGCATTTCCAGGGGGCCCAGTGGATATAGGCTAGAAGTTGTGACAATTTTGTGTAACCTCCGTAGTAAAAGTTAAGTTTTACTTTCGTTTTCACGCTGGTTGTGATTATTACGGCACTCCAGTTCTTACAGTAGTCTGCACACATTAGCGCCCCCACCCCCGCATCCCGACGACAGATTAACAGATCATTTATTTGCTGAAGGGCCCACAACATTTACCTTCCATGGGGTCCACAATTGGCAGCGGCGCCCCAGCCCACACTGCAAAAAATACGACGGAAATGAAATAATGACACAATGATTTTAAAATTAATGTAATAAGATGCATTAATTCCACCCCTTTGTGTTGTTATTACATGTACAAACCCAGCATGCATTGCACAAATAGTACAGGCGTGGCCACGTAGGCAATTTCACACCCAATGACCAGGGATTATCCTTATTATTTACACTTCTAATTTACATTTTTAGGCGAAGTGTCAAACAAGACAAGCTAATTAGTTGTGTTAATGTGCCCTGTGTGTAATATGACTCATTTATAGAAAACCTGTATCCTGGGTTTTTCTGAGGGCAGTTTATTGTGGGCAGAGAAAACCGTTGGACAGGTCATTAATCACCTGGTTTGTTTGATAGGTCAACACATCTAATGACTAATGACTCATCTTCAAGCACAAAAGGCCCAGAAAGGCCCAGTGTTCGCAAACTCCTGATATTCTGCCTATTGTGGAGGCAAAATGTGGATAAAGCATTAACGGACAAATACTGGCTTGAACAAACGCACCGTCCTAGGAATGAAATCCATTTTTGCCGATTTTTTTGTACACAATGATTTACAACCAAAGCTAACACTGCAGTTTAATACAGAACACATTTGGACTAATTATTTTTAAAGATTTCCAAAATAAATACAGTAATATCATTTATTGTGTCCTTATGAACCCATACATTTACATTATTGCACCTTACCTGTATGTATATAATGTATATTTACTTCCATTTCCTGTAGATTTGTACATATGCAAATCTTGTATTTTTCTGCTTTATTATTTACAGCGTTTATCTCAAAGTGTGTTTTTCTATGCAGCTGAGCTTTTGTGATCAAGTCATTTCCTTTGTGGATCAATAAAGTTTGTCTAAGTCTAAGCTGAGTTGCAAATTTAAAGATTAATGATTAGTTTTAAGGACAATTACTGCCTCTTTGTAGATATATATGTGTATATATATATATATATATATATATATATACACACATGCTGTTAATTCATGATGACTGTTCGCATCAATGTTATATTGAGCTGTTTTGTTGTGGTTGTGTTTTAAAGATATACATAAGAAATGTCAATAAACTTACTGGAGAAAAAGAGCAAAACAAATGGAGGTGTTACTGAAAACGCAAGGTGCAGAGGGTAAATCCAAAAATAAATCCAAACGTCGATTTTTCATCGGAGCACAATGTTTTAGCTCGTGTTCTAAAATACATAAAAAAAAAAAAAAAAAGGTCAGACATTCAACATGACTTTCAAAGTTTAGTTCAGCTCTCCAATTTAAGCCATTAATCTTCAACTTCGTTCTAAAATAAAAATGATGCAGTTTAGCTTCTCCTAAAGTCCTAGTTTGTCCTCTTAGACCTTTTTTTATCCCACTTTCTCTCAGGGTCACTTTGAGTTTCTTTGTCTTTGTGTCATTTCTTTTTTATTTATTTATTGCTTTTTATAATTTTCCATTGGCATGTACGTCTTAGACGCACACACAGATATATTTATTTATATTCTACACGTGTACTGTAAGCTCACTGTCAACTGAAATAAAGTAACAGAAAGAACATTAACCCATAAAAACCCAAACATCTATCATCAACTTAAACCATATAAACTGTTAAATCCCTGTTGATCCACTAATCCTATCAATCCATGTCAATAATCGGTGTAAAATACAGTTTGTCGTCTTTTCGTGGTCATCAGATACGACCCATTTGGACGTTCAGAGGCTCCGTAGTTACCATGGAAACACTCATCTTCTACAACATTGTTTCACCAGTAAAACCTATGGAGTTGGATCAGTGACAGTTGATGGACACACTGGGTTTATGTTCAGTTTATGAGAGATTTGACTGAAAAAGTGACTTTTTCTACACTTTTATATGTTTCTGCTATAATAACCCTTAACTTTAATCTGAACTTTTATCAACATCTTAATGAATTCAGATGTTATTTTCATGAAATTATGAGGGTTTTTTTTTTAAAACTACGACTTTATTCCCATAATATTACGACTCTTTTTGTATTCAACTTTATCCTCATAAAATTACGGGTGTTACCTGGATATTTTATGACTTTATTCTTGTAGTGACGGGCATTTTTATTTTCTTATGTGGCCCTAATAAATTTCATTTTGACATCAACAAGAAATTTATCCAATGTCTCAAACTAAAAAGTATCTTATTTATCTTAATCTAGTGTATCTTAATATAATACAAATCTAGTATATCTTAAAATAGTAGAAATCAGTGCTCATTTGGCTCTTCACCAACATCATTTAGTTTAATTTATGGAAACATTTAGAGAGTGTATTTAACACTGTGGTAGATGCTAAAATGTTTAACTCTATGTAAAAATGCGGACTTCCCCTGGATTAAATACGAGGCCGACTTAATTTTGTACATCCTCGACTCCTCACCTCCTGTCTTACTTCTTCCCGCCCGCAATATGAGCGGAGGAGTCGAGGCTACGGTCGTTTAACAAAATGAGACATCCTCGCCTTCAGAGCCGTCATTCTAAATAAATGTCGGTTAAATATGACATGTGGAACAGCTGCTTCATCTGTCTGGTATTTGGTGAAAGTGAACTATTGTGGTTTATTATCTCTGTCACAACAGCAGCGCAAGGTTAAAATTAAGCTTAATTTACAACATGGCTGAAAATAGACCATATAAGGACGTTATATGCCTATACAGTCCCGAGCAAAACCTTTATCTTGTGTCGACATAATCATACATATTTATTTCTGTCTCTCTTTTCTTCACATACAACATGGAAATACAGGAAATGTGAGCGCAGTCTGAAACAACACAGAAAAAATTGAACTGAATGTGGTATAAAGGTTAAAATATCTACTTAGTGTGACCTCTGACCCCATGACAAGAAGCAGCACAATTAGAAACATCTGAAAAATGGTATAAATGTCAGAAAATGAATGCTATAAATCTCATATTGTCTGAACAAAAGGGTTAAAGGCCTGTTAAGTGTAAAGTGAGGTCACACTTAATACGACCACTTTGTAATGGAAAATAAATTTGCGACCTGGGGGGGGGGGGTCTCTGTAAGTAGTGCAACGTACATTAGCTCGGAAGACCAGTGGTGCACATGCGCGATAGGAGGCGACTGTGACACTGAGTCAGTTACCGCTGGACGATACGTGCTTTCACGTCACAGTCTCCAAAATGCCATAAAAGTCTCCAGTACCACCACAGAAAGTCACTAGATTTGTCGCTAGTCGCTTTTGAAAGAAAAAAAAAAAAAAAAAAAAATCGCCAAGAGGGTTTGAAAAGTCGCCAGATTTAGTGACAAAGTCGCCAAGTTGGCAACACCGCACGTGCAGATTGGATCTTATTACAGAGACCGAGTCATTAGAGCTTTACTAAACCAACAAACATCATGTTGGACTCGGACCTTCGCACATGTACACGGCCCGGCCAAAAAAAAAGTCACACATGCAATATTCCACTCAGGGGCGTGCGATATGACGATATTAGATCGTGAAGGATTAGAACGTATCGACGATCCGACAAAGCAGAGAGATCATGGAATCGGTGGGTTTATACTTGGGTGCGTTCCGTGCCGCATGAACCCCACAGTGAGCACCCGCAGTGAGAGCGAAACTTAAAATGGCAGGGTAAGACTATGGTTACTTAAGACTTGGCCCAACAGTCGGCCGTACTTGACTCCGTGGACGTCCGCGCACGTCAGCCTGCTGAATGCGATACTGGTACGCTCGACTGAAACCTCCAGGACAGCGCACGTGGAGTACGCACCGCTCACGTGCGCATAGTATGTCCGACTCTGTAGGAGGCTTTAAAGGCTCCCACTGTTGCACAGCTGATTTCCCTTTAACTTATCTTCGGAAACTTCAATCTGAGGGGCAGGATGTGAGTCGTCCACATACAGGTCTGTGCGTTATACTCTCAGAATAACGTATGTCAACACCACAAACCTGTTCAATCAGCTGAACAGACAGCATCCCAACAGTGTGGTCTGTGTTTTTTTTTTTACTTTTTATGTTTATCTAAAGCTGCCTCCAAAACCAAGTGCAGTTTAGTTTTTATGTTCCAGAGTGCACTTAATCAGAGTGTTGTTGTTTACATTTTAGTATGTTTATGTTCTTGGCACATGTGGGCAAAATTGCACAAACTAAATAAAAAATGTTCCGGAAGGTTCTTTGGGCTAAATTTTTTTTTTTTTTTCTCTTAGGGCGATGTTTTACATCAGGAAACTGTTTGGTTGCACTGTTCAGAAACTTGCAAATTAGTCTCAAAGATCAGTGTAAAGAATCGTGATAAAATCGAGATTGCGATTTTATTTTTTAAGAAACATGATATGATATTTTTCCCACCCCTAATTTCACCGCACCACCTTTGGTTTTGATTACAGGAGACATTCACTGGCTTTAAGCAAATAGTTCAGCTCCTTCCGTCGGTAAATAATGCAGTGGTTAAGAATGTTTCCGCTGTAACAGGTTATTTAACTGTAACCGATGCCGTTCGTGTCCTCTCGTGTCTCGAACGTCAAACAGACTGGACAATGCCAGGATTGACGAGGATCATCAGGCTTGTGACAGAATGAGACATCGTTTTCACACATGGATTAGCCGCCATAAAGTCCAGACTCCAATTTGGGATGTGATGCAGTGGTCTGATTCTCCATCATCAATAATTAAAAATTAACGCAACTGTGGATGGAAAAAATATGATGAACCTTATTGTGACACTACATAAGCATTATGTAGGAAAAGAGATGTGACAGTGAATGTCTACTGTAATCAAAACCGAAGGTGGTGCAGTGAAATATTGCATGTGCAGCTTTTATCTTGGCTGGGCAGTGTATATGGTCGCTGTCAGGCTGAAACCTCTTATGTCCGAAACGGTTAATTTTCAGAAAGCTGAAAAAACAATGTATATTCTATATAAATAAATGGAGTTAAGAGATGTTTTCAACACTTTTCATTGGTTACATATTTCTAAAACTGTCAGGCCAATGTGAAGACTGACCAATAGAATCATTTTATGACAAAAAAAAAAGGACTCACGAGGTTTCCACCCAACAGCAACAATATATGTTTTATTTAATACTCACAAGCTTGACTGTGGCTTTTATTATTTTAAATACAAATTCTGAACGATGTGGTTTCAGTATTCCAAATGTGCATCCTACTTCATTTGCTAAAGACTCCGGTTATCGCCTCCTCAATCCTCCAGATACATTTTAGGAACTGAGACATCCTTAAAGATGTCGCACACTGATCGATTTCCAGGTCAAAAGCAGAAGGACAGAGGAGCAAGGAGTCGAGAAATGAGAAGAGCCTGGGGAACGACCGGAGTCCTTACCGCTGGTCATGTGGGGACGTCAGTAAAAACTGTATCCGTTGGATAGTTGTCAACACAATGTCAAAATAAGTCATTTTTATCCCCCACAGTCCTTGAATAAGAGGTGGGCTGATGTGGACGTTTTAAAATTGGCTTGATGTGACGCCAAACGCTGTCAAACTGCATTTTACCACTATGTTGAAGAAGAGAATCGTTTTTGTTCATTTGTTAAAACTCTGTAGCTCCAACGATGCCATGTGTATGAACCTGTTTTGTACGTGTTAGAAAGTCGCTGTTGGTCAAAGCTAGCTGCAAAGTCAAGTCTCCATCAGAATACAATCACTGCTGTCTTCTAAATTTATCCAACCTTTGATCAACTTTTATTATCAGTGTCTGTAAATGTACGAATGCATCAACTGCTCACCAGAAAGTCACTAACACTGGCGTCCTGGAAAACTTGGAAAATGATTGACCAATTTTCCAGTCATGGAAAATGAGAAAAAAAGGCGAAATGTCCTTGAAAAAGTTAAGTTAGCCAGGAAAATTATTCACCCCCCCACCCCGCCTTGTGACCTTGTGTGCCTTAAGTGAAATGGAAACGAACGAATGGAATGAAGGAAATACTTTTTCAGTGATTTGTTGAAAATATACAAATATTTTTAGAGGAAGTGCAGAAGCGAAAGTAAGAAAGAGAAATTTGAATTAGGAATTGTTCTTCTGCACTTCTATACTGCACAAGAGAAGAAATGAGACTACCAAAGCCCATGACCAAGGGTATAGTGACTCCAGTCCACTTACTAATGCTAATGCCTCTATGAAGTGGTTAGCTAACCATGAATAAACACTAAATGATAAAAAGAAGCAGGAAAGAAACAGAACTGTTTCAGTGCTGCAGAAATGCTACAGTAGACTTTTTTGGACGCAGGTTGTATATCACATTCCTTAGTTGTCACGTTGCATATTATTGAATTAAAACAAGATGACTTATGGCTGTTGAAAGGTTAATGGTTTCCTCACGTTATTGTCCCAAACAGGGAAATTCAACAGCATCATTTTACACATTCTAATGCACACAGCATAGCATTAGCATTCGTAATTAGCATTAGCACTTAGCACACATTAGGAGCAGTGAGCTGCCATTGAAGGCACTCAGGGACCAACTGCAGATCTTCATAGTAAAGGACAATAGCAGGAAAATTAACTAATGCAAAGATGCCATCGCCATCAGGTTGTAAATGTTGGAAACTTAAATTTTAACACAACACATCATTCTGACAAGTAATGCTTCAACCAGTTTAAGCCTCAGCACCAGACAGGACCAACTAAAGATATGCTGAATGATTGTAGACCAGTGTATGTAAGACAACACAATATTTCAGGTTTTTCTTTTACAGTGTTACACTTCTATACTGCACAAGAGAAGAAATGAGACTACCAAAGCCCAGGACCAAGGGTGTAGAGACTCCAGTCCATTTAACGCTAATGTCTCTATGAACTGGTTTGCTAACCACAAATAAATGCTAAATAATAATAAGAAGAAGCAGGAAAGAAACAGAACTGTTTCAGTGCTGCAGAAATACTAGAGTGTAGAACTTTTTTGGAGGCAGGTTGTGCGTCATATTCATTAAGTTGTCGTGTTGCATATTATTGTTTTGAAACATAATTACTTACAGTTGTTAAAGGTTTCCTCACTTCATTGTCCCACAGCACAACTGATTAAAATGATAAGTTTATCATCAAGCTCTGCAAAAGCCTGATAATGAGGTAAGCTGCAAGAGGGAAACATCTAAAACAGGGGTGTCAGACTCCGGTCCTCGAGGGCCGGTGTCCTGCATGTTTTAGATGTTTCCCTCTTCCATCACACCTGGAAGTCGTTACATGGTTATCAGGCTTCTGCAGAGCCGGACGATGAGCTGATCATTAATTGAACCAAGTGTGATGGAAGAGGGAAACGTCTAAAACATGCAGGATACCGGCCCTCGAGGACTGGAGTATGACACCTGTGATCTAAAACATGCAAGATAGTGGCTGTCGAGGACCAGGAAACTAAAGCCATGTTGAATGTAGACCAGTATGTGGAAGGCAACACCAGAGTTCAGTTTCAACTTTGGTTGATCCTGACTGATCCAGATAGATCAAAGAGGCAGAAAGTTTTGGCATAGAACATCAAAAAAACCTAATTAAACACACCGAGGGGTCTTGAAGAATCAATCGAGCGTTCACGGACACACACACACACACACACACACACACAGAGGGAGTTTGGACCTGAACCAACTCCAAAGCACAGTAGCAACTAATGGAAATACTATAACAGTGACCTCGGAGTGTGGAGCTGCTGCCTGAAATCTTTGGTTTTCACTGTCTGAATAGGACACCAAAGTGCTGAGCAAACCTTTAAGATAAAGAGGAGATTAGTGGCTGTCAGGGTGCTGGGTGGATGTGGCTGCAGTGAATGAAGAGGCATTAAAGGCAGACAAAGCTGGGCTACACCGGCCAGACACCACTTCCTCTACTGCACATGTGCACACACACAACGCATACTCGTACAAAACCTGCAAGCCAGCAAATGCAAAGGGTTAGAAATTAATGAGGACCGGGGCGCACGAATGCCCTTTAAAGTTTAGAAAATGCTTATGAAATAAAAAAAAAAAATCAGACGATAACATCCCCCTCCCACCTTCTATACATTTAATTGGATGAGTGGTCATATTTGCACTGTGAATGCCATTGTAAGCCTTAATTTTTTTCTTTTCATTCGTGTTTGTGCACGCATCTGGGGTTAGAAAAATGAAGTGTTTTTGTGGTCAGAAAACAGTCAAGGACACAGCCTGAAGCAAAAGAATACACTGACACCGTGCAGCCTGCAACAGACCCCCACGGAAACCACTGTGTCAGCAAAAAAAAAAAAAAAAAAAAACTGAAACAACCAAGAGGGTATAAAACTGAACAATGGAGCCACAGAGGGTGGGGTGGCAGGGGACAACAAAGGAAAATAACAGTTTCACAAATGTTTTATCACTAGCAAAGAAGATAAGGGAAAGAAAACAAATCCTGCCTGTGCAGTTTGAGATTTTCGTTGCAATTTTGATATTAACCCATAAAGACTCAGCACTACTTTAGTGGCACTTCCCACATGAATGTTTCTCCATATGTAACATTTCTTAAGCGATTTATCACCATTCATTACAGTATTATCCTCTGTGTTGTACATTTTTTTCAGTGAAAATCATGCATTTTCCTATATTTAATTCACCGATCATGTAGACGTTCATAAAAGCTCAGATTAAAGTTGAAGGTTATTATGTAAAAAACAGAGAAAACTGATGAAGTGACTTTTTCAGCAAAGATACGAAGAACTGAATGTAAAAGCTAGTGTATCGAAAGGTGAGTCCCATTCTTTCCTGTCAAAAATCAAATATAGTCTGAGAAGAAATGAACAGGTCACCGTCCCATATGACCCTGTGTTTTCCCCTTTAGCCTTGGTTTCTTCTAGATTTTAAAGACCATAGAGGAGATTGTCGTGAACACAGAACTCATCCGCCCCGATGTTTAACCCATAAAAACCCAGTGCTACTTTTACCAAATTAAATGTCATTTCTTAAGTGATTTGCCACCATTTATTATATTACTATCTGTTTTGTTTTGTTTTGTTTTTGTGAAAACCAGGTATTTTCCAATATTTAACTCACTGATTGTGTAGATGTTCATAAAACCTCAGGTTAAAATTGAAGGTTATTATATTAGAAACGGACAAAACCGAAGAAAAAGTGACTTTTTCAGCAACTATATCAACAGCTGAATGACAAAACAAAGCATCTCCATCCACTGTCATTGATTCAACTCCATTGATTTTACAGGTCAGTGAATGTTGTGGTAGATGACAGTGTTTCCACGGTAACTACGGAGCCTCTTAACGTCCAAATGGGTCGTATCGGATGACCGTGAAAAGATGATAAGCTGCATTTCACACCAATTATTTACATGTATTAATAGGTTTAGTGGCTCAGAAGTTATGGCTGTTTGGGGTTTTATGGGTTAAAATGTATTGTTGTCTCAAAAGAGTCTGTAACACTCAAAAATGTCTTCTTCAATGTGTGCATTTAAAAGGATGTATAAATCCACTATAATAACAAAATATAGAACATTACCTGAATAAGTGAATATCTAATTATAGCATAGAAGTATGCATAAAATAAGATACTATCGTAATCAATTATGACAAGAAGATATTATCACATTTATTGATCATTGTATTTGTAGTAAATATTTAAAGTGCATATAAATATAATAGTTTATATTAAAAATGGTTGATAATGCAAATGTGATTGTGTTTGAGGTGACTAAAAAAAGTGTATGTGAATGGTTTGTATGGATGCTTTGTGTTATCATAAAAATATACAGAAAAAAGTGAGTTAAAGCAAAGGAAGCGGATTTAATTTAATTAATAGGTTGTAAAAAGGGGTGGGACTCAATAAGTTCTACTTCCTCCCACTCCTTTTCGAGTGCAGAGAAGTTTTGTTTGACCATGTTGTTTGGTTCTATGTGCTCGAAATAAAACTACTACTACTACGCAAAGCACCAAACCCTCAGAAACAACACTACAGGCCAAAAAAGGACCACAAACTCTCATCCAGATGGAAATGATCAGCAATAATGTATCCAAAGAAAACAGGCGGTAAAATAAAGCAATTACGATAAGTGAATATTGACAGTTTGATCACTACATTCTCTCCTCTGCAGGATATAATGTTTTTTTTTTCATTCATCTGCGTTCTAGTAAAGAATGTTAGCTTAAATTAATAGTAAAAATAGAAATAACACAAAGAAAGAGCAGCTGTCAGGTTACAGCCAGTGTTCTAATGCTACACACCTGCAACAAAACAAGGGCACGCAAAGTCGAGCACACATTGCTGAACATCCAAGAAGCACCTGTTTTTACACTGAAGTAGACTAAGTGGGTAAATATGGCTAACAACATTTACACCTCATGTCCTTTAATCCACGGGTTCAGACTGAATAAAGAAGGACGACATAAAGTAAAGTGTTGCTCTCCGTCTAACACATACTGGAGCAGGAATGTGTTATTATATGAAGCTAGAAAACATGAAAGGAGTGATATTTTGCTTTTTTTTTTTTTTTTTTAATAGAATTCTTCATTTTCCATCCTTTCCCTGTGGTCTCCATAAATTGTAAATGCTCTGCTCGGGTCTGAATTCTTCATTCATTCAACTCCACAGCTCCATCTTCAACCCTATTTCTGAGTAATGACCCTTTAAATGTACATGAGCTGCTTCAGGCCCCGCCCCCTCCAGGTTGATGACTGTGCTTTCTGTCCCGTTCTGCCACTTGTGTTCGTTAATACAACCGACAACTGAACATTTGAGGTAATCGGCTCGAAGTTTGGACATATTTTCAGTTTTTACTCCAACCGCTGCTGTTGACAAACAGTTATGTCGAACTGGAGGAATGTTCGTCGGAAGTCTGGACCTTATATGTGCAAATATTGTGACATAACTAGTTATAAACATAACAAATTAAGCAGGAATTAAAACGGCTTGTAGAAATCCACTGGATTTTTGCCAAAATGAATCTAAAGATAGCTTTGCAGCACCTGGAGGGTTCAAATTCAAACTGTATGAACTATTAGGGTCCAAATACACAAAGAAATGAACCAAAAACTAATAGAAGTGGGTTTAGATCAATATGAGCCCTTTTAGGTCAAACCTCACTGTTAACTCCTAAACTAGAAGTGACTAAAGTTTACTTTAAAATAACGCAATTGTAAATAATTTCTGATGCAAACACAATATTAAGAATTCAAGTCTGGAAGTTACTGACCTCCAGCTCATTCTTGTGCTTTTGCAGTTCCCAGACTCTTTTTATTTATTCGGGCGCTGGTTGTGTTTGATTATATTTATCATTTCTGAACTTTGGCCAGTGCTGGGAACCAAACAAATGGTTTCACAGAAAAGCATATTTTCACACCCACCATCCCTTGCTCGTAGATGTCGAAAGTTCATATTGTATCAGGGAATTTCAGAACCAGAACAACCGATGCAGTGGAGCTGTCTGTGCACGCCTCTAAAACGGCCTCTGAAGCAGCGCCGTAAGCACGGACAGAGGTGGGTAGTAACGCGTTACATTTACTTAAGTAACTTTTTACATAAATTGCACTTTTACGTACATGTACTTTCAATACAACATACTTTTTACTTTTACTCGAGTATATTTATGATGAAGAAAGGCTACTTCTCCGTTACAGTGGCGTACATTCCGCTCATTACTTTTAATTTTGGTCATTTTTTAATGCACGATCCATTTGTTTTGTTTTGTTCGAAAGACTTCTGCCAGAAACTCACATGACGGTGTTCGGCTACGTCGAATGTAGCCACTAGCTACGTTTGACTCCGTTCCACCAATCACATGTATCCAGGCAGTCACATGACAGTTTGGCGCCGGTTTCACACAGGAGCAGCGTGAGCACACGGGAGAACAAACACAGGAGTGGACGTCAGCGACGGATGGAACAGCAGGTTGTGATTCGCATTTAGACGAGACAGAAGACGCGGAACAGCCCTGGACGCACAGTCGAACTGTGTTTGCCTTACATTCGATGAAAAAAGGGCAGCCGTGTCATGAACTGTATCTGCGCAAACAAGTCCACATTTCAGACACGAGAACGCTACTTCCAGTTTGCTTAGTTTTAGCTGTGGACAGTTTAGCGCTGTTTGGAACACAGTTTCTGCGATTAGAGTTAAAGATACTCGTCAGAAGGGGAAGATATGCTCAAAGACATCTAGGCTAACTGGTAAAAGTAAACAGAAAACCATGCACAGTATCTGCCTCCATGAGAACAGACTAGATATTAATGTGATCCAGCCAACAGTGATTATTACCTGGTATATTTGGAGCTAGCTGTAATGTTCCCGTATATATGTTACTTTAACATTTCACTCATTAATTGTTGAATTTAAAAAAACTGAGTAATTTTTGCATTACGTACTTTTTTAGTTTTACTTGAGTAATATTTGGATGACTACTTTTTACTTGTACTTGAGTAATATTTTTCTAAAGTAACAGTACTTTATAATAATAATAATAATATTATATAATTTTTGGCTACTCTACCCTCCTCTGTGCATGGATATAAAATGTTTCACACATGATCATACAGATGCACTCCAGGGTGTGTGTGGGGGGGTGGGGGTGGGGGGGGGCTCTTCTTTCCCCCACTGAACCCACCCACTCACACTTCAAGCTAATTGGAAGTCGCCCCTCGCTGACCTCCTCTCATAGACAAAAAGAGTCATCGCCATGACAGCGGAGTCTCGCTCATTATCCTCAACAAGGGTCGGCCTTGTTAAAGCCCAAACTGCCAGACTTGCACCTGGCTGACATCACGAGCAAACTCCGGACCCCGTTGCCGCAGCAACCACAACTTGGCAACGGCGACTTGGCAACGTCCTGCTCCGTGGGGGATTGATTGGAAGAGCAATGCAGTGAGAGGTGGATTAGGAGGAGTATTATTGTCTGGCTCGTACATAAGGACGCAGAGGGTCTGAGCTTTGCCAGACACAAAGAGGCTTCAGCGAAACTCGACGACGACGACGACTGAGGAGCGGAACCGACACCGCTGAGATGTACCGATCAATACGACGTTTCAGTTGATAATAAAGGAGACCAATCACCAATATTTGGAACTGCACTGGAAAAAATCTAAATCTTACCGAGTGTATTTTTCTCATTTCTAGTCCAAATATCTCATCACACTTAAAATAAGACAGAATCATCTAAAGAGGAACTTTTCAGTGAGATAGAAGGACTGATTTATAGACAACAGATCTGGAAAATCTGATTTCAAGAAATCTTACCAAGATTATTTTCACTTGTTCCATTGGCAGATTTTTTTATTAGCTTGAATAAAGCAAAAAAAATCTTGAATTAAGGAAAAAAAAATCTGCCAGTGGAACAAGTGAAAATGATCTCGGTAACATCTACATGAGCAGTGAATTCAATGATTTACACTGAAAAATGCAAAATACAGAGGATAATGTTATCATAAATGGTGATAAACCACTTAAAAATTGTTAAATATAGTGAAAAAATAATTTGTGAACTGCCACAAAAGTAGCGCTGGGTCTTTATGGGTTAAACCAATAGAATCCAATAGTCAATCATGTATTTAATCACCGTAATTGTCTGAAAATTGGGGCGTCAGAGGGTCAGTGGATGGAGACACTGGGTTTATGTTCAGTTAATGAGAGATTTGAATGAAAAAGAATAACCTTCAACTTTAATCTGAGCTTTTCATGAACATCCACATGATCAGTGACTTAAATATATTAAAATATCTGATTTTCACTGTAAAAAAGCAATGTACAGAGGATAATATTACAATAAATGGTGATAAATTGCTTAAGACGCCTGATTCCAAATCTGAAAACAGGGTTTTTCCAACACAAGATTTTGAGTTATGTGATCATGCAAAAAAAAAAAAAAAGATAAATTTAACAATCTTATGCCAACATCTTTAACCCATAAAGACCCAGTGCTACTTTTGTAGCAGTTCTCAAATTAATTTTTCTCTCTATTTAACCTTTAAGTGATTTATCACCATTTATTATAATATTATCCTCTGAGTTTTGCATTTTTAAGTGTATATCAGGTGTTTCCTACATTTAATTCACTGATCATGTAGATGTTCATTAAAACTCAGATTAAATTTGAAGGTTATTATACCAAAACAGATCGGAATCAAATCCTTCGTCTTTCCATCGCTTACATCACACGAACTGGAGGAAAAAAAAACAAGGTCTAAGCTGATAGAAAGGGATTTAGAATGATATTCTGCAACCCGTCTATGCATATACTTTTATCATGGTCTCAACAAGTCGATCACGATCCGTTACTCTATGGTTGAACAGAAGATGTCAAGTGAATGAATCCCAGTGTGTTCGTTCTAGAGCAGAGTTTTGAGGGGAATACAGGATGGACGAGGAGTTCTTCAATCTGGGATCCAATGAAAACTAAAGCTTTCAGTTTTGCATCACTGTGGACTCAACCAGATGTTTCTTTCAGGTGTTGAAAATATCTGGATCCGTTATAATTACCTCCACCAAGGAGATTATGTATTCATCATGATTAAATTTTGCTGGTGATCGGGGGTGGGGGGGTGATGAAATTTTCAGGAAATGTTGATACTGGCACAAGGAAGAAATTATTAAATTTTAGTGGTGATTGTGGTTGGGGGGGGTCTGCCTTGGTGGAGGTCTGCGCCCTCCAAGTTTAGCTTCTAGTTTATAGGAGTGAAACACTGGTGTGATGCGCTGGCAGTGGTTGTACACTGACTTCTGTATGAGTCCAAGTCCTGCACACAATATACCTCATTTAAGTCAAATCAGGTGTTTTTCTCCCAATAGCCAAATTACTGTCGACCAGTTTAGGCAATTTTTTATAACTCGGAAAATGCAGTGGGTGTGATGTGGAGGCAAGTGCATCAGAGCCAATAGTGCATTAATAAATTAATTTATTTTATCAGATATTTGATTTTTTTTTAAAGGGGAGTGGGGGATAGTCTTAATTCTTTATGACTTCGTGTTCCATCAGAGCAGAGCAAAAATGTAATTGGAAATCAAATAATTTATTTTCCATTTTAACCCTTTATTGGGCAAGTGACTTTTTTTTTTTTTTTTTTGTAATTCCCACACACATTACAAGACAGTGACAGCAACAGTTCCAGTGAGTCAACAATTTCAGGTCCAATGTGGTCTCCAGGGTCTGGAAGGTCCACCTGTGCATGAACAGAGAGTGGACCTGCTTTGTTTGGTACCATGAAGTAATGGTACTAATGTAAGGAATGATGTTCAAAGGGGTCATGTGGATGTGGACAGGGGTCTGGATCAGCATTTATGTTGGTCTAATGTTCTAAAACACATGTTTTTTTCACCTTACATGTGTATTTGTGTTTTTCTTGTACTTTTTAGATATATACCTCTTGGATTTTTTTTTTTTTTTTTAAGGGCCAGGAACCAAATATGGTAACTTCATTGACCTTGATTTTCTACATGACAATAAAAATGTTTGAAAAACGTCACAAAAGTATTACAGTCTTGTTATGTCCTCCAATGACACATTAACATTTGAATTTCAGAGTATTTCCGTGAGTGAACTATAAAGGGTTAAGCCTGGGTGGAAATCACGGAAAACAAAACATAAAACGTGTGGTGTCAAAGTCTTTAAGCTCAGAACATGACAAAAAAAAACAAAACAATTCGAAGTATCATGATGGATCTAGCGGTTCATGTCATTTCATCACAAAGCCCTGGGTCGAACATGCTGTATTTTATAAAAGATCGTCTGTATTTTTTTCCCCCTGGTACATATTAACATTATTGTCCGTGAACAAACCGTGATAATATCTGTAGCGTTTCACAAATGTCACTGTTTTTTTCCACACATTTCTCTTGGCACCCGGACGGCGTTTAAATGCCTTTATTCAGCTACAATAGACCAGATACAGCAGCATTTTCACTCTAGTGTCTATTTAATGGACAACCAAATGGGCACTGTAATAAATATAGGTGTGAAGCAATTTTGCAAGGGGAATTTTTCGGGACTCCGAAGTGCACACTCCACCGTCGAGTGAAATGAACAAAACTCAAGTGACAAAATGATGTGTCCAACAAACAACCATTACCCTCTCCATAGCTCCCGCTCTCCTCCCTTCTCCTCTTAGGGCACAGGAGAAGAGGGAAAATCACTCAACGCCCGAGACAGGAAAAGCAAAGTGCAGCTGTTATTTGCCACCGTCCATTAGCGAAGCGGTCGGAGGATGCAGAGAGAGGAAATGGTTTGTGGTCATGCTGTCGCCTGAGTTTTGGGATCGTTCAAGTGCTGTAGGTGCTAGTGTGCACGTGGTTTGGGTCAAGACCGGCTCCGGCAGATACCGAGTACATGGATGAGCCGGGCGCGCAACAGACGACTTTTCAAGTGATTTCAATTATACAGACAAACTTTCACTTTTAGAGTAAAATCATACGAGTTTTGAACCTTTATTGGGGAAAGTGACTGTTTTTGGGAATTTCCACATGTACAGCAACAGTTACAGTGTGAAGCAACAGTCTCAGGTCCACTGTGGTCTCCAGCAGTGGTCACCAATCCTGGTCCTCGAGTACCCCTGTCCTGCATGTTTTAGACGTACCCCTGTCCCAACACACCAGATTCAAATGATCAGCCTATCATCGAGCTCTGCAGAAGACCGATAATGACCGTCAGGTGTGTTGGAAGAGGGAAACGTCTAAAACATGCAGGATAGGGGTACTCGAGACCAGGGTTGGTGACCACTGGTCTACAGGGTCTGTAACGTCAGCGTGATATCATGAAATTGCGTAAATATACACATCACTTTTAACCCTGTAAAGCCAGAACCATTAAATCAATGACAGAAAATTCCACTTCCTTCTGAACAACCAGAGACTTTTTTTTTTCCAAATATCAATTTCAATGTATGAGTTTAAATTTTGTATCATATTTGATACATCGGGCCTAAATGCTCAAATATTATAATTTTTGAACAAACAAAAACATAAAATAACACAAACATATCTAACAAATTGGTAATTCCTTTACTAAATTGTCAGTTCTTTCTTCTTCCTCATTAATGTCAGTCTTGTAGTGTCACAGGAAAGGCCTCTGGTGAATGAATTCCTCCCCCTGGTGGATTATCTGTGTACTGCATGTATCTAATTGTATACATCAGGTTTTTTATGAAAAAAAATATGGCACTGATCATGTAGAGAGCTTCAAAACTCATGCATCAAATATGATACGTTCGGCGTTATAGGGTTTATTTGGCGTGTTAGCTGTACGCATTATAAGCTGTATGTTCGTGCCACATCAAATACAACTCACTGAGGGTTAGGGTCATGTGAACCAGAGATAGTGGCGTAAATTGACACGCGATCACACGGCACTGAATAACACGTAAGGACGAAAATGCGTACATATAGCACACCAAATTCCATAAGAACTGGCGTGACATTCAATGCGATTTCATGAGATCAGTCTCGTAGGGTCCGCCTGTGCATGAACAGTGAGTGGACCTGCTTTGTTCGGTACCATGAAGTAATGGTACTAGTGTAAGGAACGATGTTCAAAGGGGTCATGTGGATGTGGACAGGGGTCTGGACCAGCACGCATGTTGGTCTAATCTTCTAAAAATGATCTTCTAAAATACATGTTCCTTTCATCTTACATGTGTTTTTCTTGTAGTTCTATAAATACTTTTTTTTTTTTTTTTGCCACTTATGGGCAAGGAACCAAATATGGTAACTTCACTGACCTTGATTTTCTACATAATAAAAAACTGGAAAAAATTCTCAAAAAGTAATGAAGTCTTGTTAAGTCCTCCAATGACACACTAAGGTTAAAATGTTGAATTTCAGAGTTTTTATGAGTGTCCTATAAGGGGTTAATGGTATTGAGGCTCATTTGGTGTCGCGTGGTCTATAAAACTCGATCCGAGCTTGTCTGAAGTTGAGTTTTTCTACTTTTTTTTTTTTTTTTTGATGTTCTGGTGCAATAAAAGTTATTTAATGTTATCATGTTTTTTAACGTTAACTCATGTAAACAGCCACAAAACAGTCAAAAAACTTCATAAATTTAAAACTTGATGTACTATTTAACCCTGCAATGAACTGGCGATGGATGGATGGATGGATGGATGGATGGATATTACATCTACATTATATTTGACTTATCTTTTGCAATTTAATGAATAATTGTCCTTTGTAAACTGAATAATGAATCGTTGGAAAACACAACATCGTAACATGGTTTACTCTCTAAATATTAAATCTAATTTCTGAGGGTAAATAAATAACTCGTCCAAATTTCATTGTAATTGTAGAAAACAAAACAGTGAAGCATCTCCCTGAGCCACGTAACACAAAACAACAAGACGGAATGAAAGACTAATTGTTCTTTTTTTTTTTTAATATTACCTTAATTTCTAAGAATAAGATAGTTATTAAAGAATTGTTAGCCCGTGTTTCTTAAAGACTGCAGTTGATGGATGACCTGCTTGTCGATGACACAAAGTAAAATGTCTCAGAAGATTCCGAAAATGTCTGGAAGGTTTTCGTATCGAGCGCAATGATGAGTTCAGACAGGACCGTCGGTTACAAAGCACAGCAGTGACTCATGAACATAATGTAAGGACACAAACAGTGGCAGATGCTTGTCTGCACATAACATCCTGGTAGTCTAACACAGAAAACAAAACAAAAAAATACACGTCTGGCACTGAGAAGCAAAGAAAAACCAGCCGTCTATTTAAATCTGAGTTTCAGTTTTATGTTGAAATAAATGGACTGTGAGGATCAGTAAGATAAAACATGTAAAAATTGAAAAAAGTCAAAGCCATATTTTGCACCAAACAGCCACATAAACCACTGCATCATCTGCGTATACATATATATTATTTATGATTATTTAGACCCAGTGCTACTTTTGTGGCAGTTCCCAAATGAATTTTTCTCCACATATCTGCCTTTCTTAAGTAATTTATCACCGTTTATTGTAATATTACCCTGTTTATTTTAAGTTTTTTCAGTGTAAATCATGTAGGTTCCGATATTTAAAACACTGATCATGTAAAAAAAAAAAAGGGATGTCAGACTCATTTTAGTTCAGGGGCCACATACACCCTAATATGATATAAATAAAATAATATGAATTATAAAATATGAACTGATAAATAATGTCAACTCCAAAGTTTTTTCAATGTTTTTGAGTGGAAAAAGTAAAAGTCCACAATGAAAATATTTACATCTACGAACTGTACTTGAATATAACATGAACGACCTGAAAATTCTTAAGAAAACTAAGTGCAATTTTAACAATATTACGCCTTAGTTTATCATTTATACATATTTGTCACAGCTTTAAGATCACAGTGGATCTACAAATACACAAAACATTTAATAACAGGCAAAATATAGGTAAAATTCCACTTCTCTTAAGACGTTTCAGGTTGTTCATATTTTTTCAGGTTATTCACATCTTTTCTAAAAGACTAGTCTCTTAATGTAAACATTTTTGTGTAAATGTGTTTTTTTTTTTTTTCATTATGTGTAGTTTATTATCATAGTCTGAGGTACCGATAGGGGGGTAAACATAAAAAATTCATGGGGCCTAGTGTTTTTGGGGGGCCCAGTTGATGCCTTTTCAAAGTTGCAAAAATGTTGTGTACGATTGGCTGCATAAGAGAGGTACAGAAGTCGGGAGGCGAACGGTGAAAGTATGTTAAGTTTTGGTTTCACGCTAACATACGTCATGGTTTGATAGATTGAGAAGATAGGCAATTTGTGTAGAGTCCAGGACGATTAGGCTTTCATGGGGCCCATAATTGGTAGCGCCACCCCTGATTGTAGTATATAGGCTTCTGGTCCACTTTAGACTGAATTGACCTAAAATGATTTTAACATCCTTGATTGTTAATATCTTCAGTGTAATGTTTGCATTTCACAAATTCATCGCACAGGCCGGATTGGAGCCTTTGGCGGGGCCGGTTTTGGCCCCCGGGCCCCATGTTTGACACCCGTGATGTAAATGTTCAATAAAGCTTCAAGAGTAAGTTCAAAGGTTATTAGATCAAAACAGAAATAACGAAAGAAAAAGTGACTTTTACACCAAAAATATCATTAACTAAATATAAAATCAAAAGTCTCCATCTGCTGTCATTTATCAAACTCCGTGAATTTTACTGGTGAATCAATGTTGTAGAGGATGACGGTGTTTCCGTGTATGTTCACTGCAGTGTCTCTGAACGTCCAAATGGGTCATATCTGATGACCATGAAAAGATGAAGAACTGCATTTTACACCAGTTATTTACACATATTGATAGGATTAGTGCATCAACAGGTATGAAACAGTTTAGATCAGTAGATGGTTTTGACTGCCAGTGACTGTTTGGGTCTTTATGGGTTGATTAGAATAAGAACAGAACCGGGCCCAGCATAAACCCCTGAGGAACACCTGCATTAATACTCTATATAACCAGGAGCCCCTACTATAAAACTCCACAGTATGACTGACCATATCTAAGGCTCGGAGCAGGTCAGTGAGCAGGGTGGCCCAGTTACAACATCATTTATCACTAACAGTTGTAGCAGTAAATGTTCTGTGACCTGCTGCGAAACCTGAGGCAGGACTGGACTGAAACGCCTTTAGAAAAATGTTGTCAGAAACATGATGACAAGTCGCCGGAGTGGTTTGAAATAGGAAGGTGGCTCTAACTGAATGTGCACCGGCTGGAAATGTTTTTCCTCTCAAATGTGCCTGAATTGATGTGTTTTTTGACTGTGGCGTCTTGTATGAAATAGAAACTCCTCGTGCTTACTCACACCTCAGTATGTAATATATGTGGAAATAACAAATAGAACTGCATATTTCTTCAGAGTGGGATCCCAGGATGGAAGGCTACAGAAAGTTAAAAAAGCAAATGAAAACCATCATTCATCTGAATCTATAATAAAAGCTGCCTGTGCCTTTATTATTTGGACATGTGATCAATAGCTTATGAGCAGTAATTTAACATTTACTGACAGATAAATCATTTCTCTATTGTGTCTCCACTGCTGTCAATGAGCAACTCTCATTTCATTTCATTTCTTTATTTAGACAGGGACAATGCACAGTATACATTAACCGTAAACAGGACAGATGAAGTGTGCCAGGTTGTAGCACTAGTGCTAATTTCCACCTGTCGTCCCTGGGCAGGCTGATGTTATCATTAAAAGAGCAGACATTAATAAAATCTAAAACATAAAAAAAGCAGTATAAAATGCATTTCTATAACTCAACATAAAAAAAAAAAAAAAAATCACTCACATCCAACCTCATGGCCACATCTTTTCAGCTTTATGTAATAAGATGAATATCTTAAACATGTAACCGAAAAAACAGTTCACAATTAGGTCTAGCCCTGGTTTTATTCTTTTTTTTTTTTTACTTTTTTGAGGAAAAAGTTTTTCTATAAGGACTGAGGTAACATCGAACAAAATAAACAACATGGGGCCAAAATATAACTTATTTTTAGTTAACTTACTTTTTATCTTCTTAAGAAGAAATAGAGAAATAAAATTCAACTATCTATTCAGTTGTACACTATAATCCTTTTTCTGCATCACATCAGATAACATTGTTTGGAATCAATGCATTGTAACAGAGGTGAATCGTATCAAACATTTGCGAATTGCTCCATATTGGGGATGTGCACAAATGATCAGTTGGTGAAAATAGTAAGCATGTTTTTTTAAGAGGTGGCTAATTTTTATTTCGCTTGGGATTCATGTTTTCAGTCAGCTTTATTTGTCAGTTTGTCATATGCACAGCACATAAAGAAAACTGAAATTACAA
>JAPQRP010058406.1:0-22732 GCA_037367295.1 Apogon hyalosoma | reverse complement strand
TTATTGCTGCTGTAATGCTTTTAATGTTTTATGTAAAGCACTTTGAATTGTCTTGTACATGAAATGTGCTATAGAAAAAAACTTGCCTTGCCTTGCCTTGTCTTGCCTTACATTTTGAATATGTAATGAATTTGGTGCAATAGAAGATCAGTTCAACTTGGATGGGCAGTGTGGAACTGAATGCACTCATATATATTTAAAAAAAAAAAAAAAAAAAAGTAAATACTATTTAACATGCCGCATAAGGTAGTAAATATTGCTTGCAGTGGTTTTATATTTGTTATTGATCAACATTTATGATGGAATGAGATGTATGACATGTTTTTTAATGTAGTTATTCCAGATATATATCCAGACATATATTTCTTTATTAATCTTTCATTTTTCTTTTAAATAAAGTCAGAGCAAATTTAGCCAATATATAATAAACAAAGATGACAAAAAAATTAAATATGCAAATTTAGCATAATGATGTCTGACAAATTGAACTTATGTTTTCTTTATGTAGTTTAATACATACTTCACAGAACCTGCTAAACAACATAACACAAATGACAGCCTAGAATTTAAGTTATTACAGAAAAAATCAGCAACATACATGAACAGAATGGTTATGAATTTACATTTTATACATATAATATAATTTTTCTTTAAAAAAAAAATCTTTTTAATTAAGATTAGTATTCTTACCACAACCGGCGTGAGAATCATCTATTTCATACTCTGTTTTTCGTCTAAACAACAATGCCACTTTGTAGTCATTTTGTTCACTTCCCTGTAAATTCTGTGAAGCGTGTGGTCACACTTTGACTTCCTCATGCTGATGAGCATCCTATAGTTATTTCCACCCTTCAAATGGTCACATTGTCTTACATTTTTATTATACTTAAGATATGTCAGATTAAATAAAAACACCTCTTTTGTCATACTAGTATACAGATATATATTTATATATATGTATGTATCTGAATTAAAACAAATGTCTGTAAAATCAATATAGGCATGCTTTGTGGGTTGGTTTGTTTGTGTGTGTCTGTGTATGTGAGAGAGAGAGGGTGAGTGAGAAAGCGTATAGACAAAGCTTGTTTGTGGCAGATCACTTCCTTTTTGGCCTCATTTGACAAAGCAGAAAATTTCAGGTCTGAGTTGTGAGAAAAGGACAAGGTAAGGAGGTAAATTCATGAAAATTAACAACATCATTAAATTTAACAGCTCTAATATTATTTGTTGTGACCTTTTTTCTTTAGAAAATGAAGAAGACATTTGTGTGCGATGAATCAATGGTCATCACAGTTCCCATCGGGAGCCTCAGAGATGCTCGAGAAGGTCAACTAATGCCAGAGAAATTCCACTGTGTGTTCAGAGATTCCTACAAAGTCTTCGCCGTCAAAGGGAAGCCTAAGCCTCTCGGAGTAAGTGGATCTGTTTATGTTATATATAGAGCCATAAAACAGTGGTGATGTGCGCATAAACAGTTTTATTTCTCTAGATTGTGCTTATTATTTATGTTTTGTCTTTATTAAAAGGCAGCCCAGGCCATTACTGGTGTGTTCCTTTTTACCCTTGGTCTGCTTTTTGCAAAAGACTTCAGGATGTACACCCTACCCAGTGTTGTGGTAAATAAATCTGAATAAACACATCAAATATATTTTTATACACCACTTGTAAAAACTGCTATAAATATGTGTCTTAGAGAAGTTATGTATTTAAAGATATTTTGTCCGTTTGATTTAGGTTTTTAATATTTCTGTGTAATATTCATGTTGCACTGTTGCAGTTTGTGGTGTGCGGGATGCTGTCCTACGCTGCAGGACAATGTCCAAACATGCATATGGTAAGAAATGTGATGAAAGAAAGAAAAAAGCAAATTTATTGTTTATGACTGTACAGGTGCATTAACAAGTTGAATGAATAATGAATTGTGTTATCATTCTGGCATTGTTACAAATTTAACATAATATAAAAGCAAAAATTGCATTCTGTTCAAAATTAATCTTTTGTATGTCTGACTCATATCCTTTGTTCATGTTTAAGTAAAATTAATGCATTTTTTTCTGTTCTAGACAAAGCTCTCGTTCTCTCTGAACATCATCAGCTTCTTCTGGTCTATCGTGGCTTTTGTTCTTTCATTAATTTGGTTTCTTTATTTTGCAGAGCATGAATCAAAGGTAAAAGTGAACTACTCTTGAGTAAAGTATTATTTGCTGTCAGAAATTTAGAAGCAACATGTATGACTACATTGTTTATCCATCTTCTTCACAGCTGCATCAAGGTGTCAATGGACTGATCATGAGTTTGCTGGTTGTGGAGGATTTAATTGCCGTCATCTTGATTTACTGGTTGAGTAAAGCTGTGTGCAGAGAACACTTCAACACTCTGGTAAGTCAGTTTCTTCACATGATCAAAAACTGTGTTTGAGGGAAACAAATGTTCATCAATTAATCATCAGTCTTTTATTTCTGCAGCCCGTTATACTGTTGAAACACGCAGACTGAATTCAAAGCTGGAGCAAAAGAAGTACATTTGTACTCGAATGCAAACAGCAAAGGCTGCCTGACTATTGGGAGATTGAGATGTAATACAGTTTTTGTACATTTACCTGCTTGTATAAAGAGATTAAACAAACCCATATTAGAATATAATAAAATATTCTTGACAATTTAAACTGAAAAATCTAAATTCACATAAAAGTTGTGCTGTTCCAATATCTGAAAACTCAATCAGTGCAATATATATTTGAAAACTGAGTCTGTTTGTAATTTGTGCATCATTTAAAGTGTTAGTTTAATTGCTGTAAAACATAATCTTAGCATAAGAAAATAAACTGTTTTATACGTAATCGCAGACAAAATCAAAAGTTATTATCTTATTTTGTAAAGATTTTATTTTCATTTTCAAAATACCTACTGCTTTCAGTTCTACTTTTGTCATCATTAACTCAAAGCTTAATTTTTAACAGAAATATTTTATTTGTTGAACTTTCATTTCTTCATTCCATTTTCCGCTTTCCACCCACCTCTCTATCACTATAGGGTGGTAAACTATATGAGCTACTCTCTTCTTTGTTTGTTTATCTTCTTGTCTTTATAATAATCAATTATAAAAAATATAAAATTGACAAAGATCTGCAATTAGCTTCTAAGTTGCTACATGTGTTGTCAAAAGGGTGTTGAAAGAAAAAATGAAACGCATTATAAAACAATTTGTCATCTTTTTGTGCCTAAAATAGTAGAAGATAGATGGATAGATTGATTTGATGATGAATGTAATGTATTTTTTTGTGGCTATCTGTGAATAAAACACAAGTTTCATTTCATGTGTTCTTGTTTACTTTTGGCTAAATGTGTAATTTTTTAAGATCATGTTGCAATTTATATATTAAATAATTTATTTTACAATTTGTGTCCATGCTGAAACTAGCTGAATTGATACAACTAAAGGAAAATGTGGATAAAGTGGAAGTAGGATGGTCTTATCACTCTGTTGCCTTCGTGGATCTGGTTTTGTCAGGTCAGGGTCCAGTGGTTTTCATGATCCCTATCTGTTCACTGTAAAACCCAATGAGTTATTTCAGCAAATCATTTGATATAATTCATTGCCTTAAATCACTTGACATTATCAACACAATTTCTGCATTAAAAAAATGACAAGTAGCTCAGGGGATTATTGTAAAGGTAACTTGGTTAAATAAAGCTGATAGTATCAATTACATTCAGTCAATTAAACTTCTTTGAATTAAATAAGACTAACTTAAGTTGTACAGAGCACTGCATCACGGGTAATTAGTATAACATAGTTTATATAATATGTTTTGCTGAAATTGTAATGGAATGATGTTGAACTTAAAATGGGTTCAGATCGTGACCATGTGGGGAGTCTGTGTCCTGAGGCAAAGCCATGGAACTGTCACTAATAAGCTTCATGTCAGGAGGGATAACGTGGGAACAGAGTGGTGGAGATCTGTCCTGCTTGTAGATTGGAAGCAACAAGTAATCACTTATTGAAATGTTATGAGTTGAATTAAATCAAATGGCTGATTCCAACCTTTATTTAATGACACTTTTGTTTTGTAAGTTATTTCATTCATTAAGAAGAACTGTGGTTTGGTGGAAACATATGAGAAACTGACTTTAGGAATGGATAAATCATTTTCTACCAAAAATAATTATATTTTAAATTAGTTAGGCATTTCTGCAGCCTTTTTTTTTTTTTTTTTTCTGTAACCCTCAAAAACCTATACATTCACCACTGACCAAAAGTATCTACTGATCTAAAGTGTTTTGTAACTTTTGAGACACTAATCCTATCAATACATGTAAAATCAGGTAAAATGCAGTTTCTCAGCTTTTTACTGTCATTAAAAATGACCTATTTGGACTTTCACTGCCTCTGTGGTGAACATGGAAATGCTGTCATCTTCTGCAACATTAATTCACCAATAAAACCCATGTAGTTATAGAAGCTTGTTTTTATGTCCAGTTAATGATATATTTTGATCAAACTCACTTTTGCTTCGGTTTTCTCAGTTTGGATATAATAAACAACATTTTCAGGAACATCTACATGATCAGTAAGTTAAATTTAGAAAAATACCTGATTACCTTAAAATTGGCACTTGGTTCTCAAGAGATTGCAGGTTGTTTACATTTTTTCAGATTATTCACACTTTTTTTGTGAAAAGATAGTTTTATATTTTACATATTGTCATGTCATTTTACTTCGTTACACTAAAACCAGGAGAAAAAAATTTGAGTTGTCATTATTTATAGATTATTATTATTATTATTATTATTGTTATTATTATTATTATTATTATTATTATTACTACAGTATTTTACTGGTTCAACTCACTTGAGATAGCACGGGGTGTGTATGTGGCCCTGAACTAAAATAATTTTGACACCCTTCATCGTTAATGTCTTCAGTGTAATTTTGGCACTTCACAAATACATCATGGTGGTTTGGAACCTTTGGTGGACTATAAGTTTGACACCCCTGCTTTACATAAAACTGAACCTAATTTCTTAGCAGGGGTCCATATCCTTATTCATAGAGGTGCAAACAGTTAAACCTGATCACCAAGTTTCTCAAGAATTACTGTTAAGTTTGTATTTAGCAAATAGTAACGAAACAAGATCTGTGAAATGAGATTATTTACACTAAAATGAGTTTGACACCCATGATGTAAAGTCATCAGCGACCACATGAGGGAGATAAACACACACTATAGAATGAAAGTAATTTTAGTAATGGAAGTACTCCAGGAAACACTGGTTTGACAGTCAGATGACCGAATTAAACTAAAAGTACGCGTATGCTACTTTATAATTAGATAAATAAATTAATGATGTAGATATTTAATCCGGACACTTTAGAGGCCAGCTTATGTTTATTTATGGTTATAAGACCTTGCAGTGGAGGTCACGCTTCAAATAAGCAACACATGATGAAGGTGAAGTCTTCCGCCTTGGGACACTCCCTAAAAACATTTAGACCAATCAAAATAAAGTGAAACCTCTCGTGTTTCACTTCTGTTTTCTTTGACCCTCCACTGCTGCTGAGCGGCCACGGCTTCTCCCTGTCATCCCACCTAGCTATGTACCGATAACTCTTTCTTGTAACTCTTTTTGGGTGTGTTGTTATACTCGGTAGCCGCCGGCCGTGGATCTGTTTCCCATGCTGCTGTGAGAAACTGCTGCTCCCTCCCCTGGCTGCGTCAAGCTATGGCGTGCGTGTATAGCGGATCCCATACCCTGAGCAAGGATGATGTGAATTACAGGATGCATTTCCGAATGATAAACGAGCAGCAGGTTGAAGATATCACGATAGAGTTCTTCTACAGGCCGCACACGATAACCCTGCTGACATGCACCGTGCTCAGTTTAATGTATTTCGCCTTCACAAGGTAAGTCGGTCACCGTTAGCGTTAGCCTGGTGGGTTAGCCGGGCTAGCTAACAGGAGCTAACAGGAGAGATGCTCTGAATGCCAGGTACACGCAGAGGTTAGCTAGCGCTTAGCCGCTCCTCAGGGGCTTTTCTCACATAAGTATCTTAACACCCACACGACGGCAATGGGATTACGTTCTCTTTAATGATAGTTTAATCCTTTAGTCTTATTAAATGTCCACTTTAGCCCTTCAATTTAGGTATTGAGTTACATACGTGTATTTTGTGATGAAACACTTTCTTGTACATGTATTGGCTATAACAATGTACTTAAACCAAAGAGTCATAATCTAACAAATACACATTCTTCCAGATCTTACGGATATTTTAGCCACTGTATGAGCCAGTTCTACATAATTATAGTTGTTACAGTACTACAGAGCATTAACACTGCAATTAAATGTGGCTGTTGGGTTATACACTCCACAATATTACTGATTATATTTGCTTATTTCTTTGTACTGTGTCTGCAGAGATGATGGAAATCCTGACAGTAATCTCTGGGTGGGGCTCATCCTGGTCATCTCATTTTTCCTTGTCATCAGTGTTTTGGCATTTCCCAATGGTAAGCAAAAAAGCAAACAGAAGCCAGGTTATTGTATGTGTTTGCATAGGCTTTAATTAACATTTGCTGGAAAGTTTGTTCTCAAATAGCTGTGTTGTAACAAATAGACTAATGGATGAAATGAAAATCATAAGAAGCCTACATTAAATGTGTGCCATTACAGAAGTGTAAGCAGCACATATCATGAGATACACTGCTTAAACGTTGTAAGATACATTTAGAGGTCATCAGGGTCAGAGCAGTCAGTCACATGGGTTGATAATGTTTGTACTTTGCAAAGTTTTCTAGAATTATGAGTAGTCAGAACTTGATTAAAATAAGATGTCAACACTTAATATAAAGAAAGGATAATATCCCTATCATTTGATACGTGTTTTTAAAATTGAAGAGGTAATTTCTACCTACTCTCTCAGCCCTTATAGTTATTTCTCTAATTTACGTGCCTCACTCTAGGTCCATTCACCAGACCACATCCAGCAATATGGCGTATAGTTTTTGGTGAGTATGGCTAAAAGTTTTAAAGTGTTTTGTTGTTTTGTTTTTTTTTTAAATAAGAACCATGGTTTTGCTTCAGATTCAGAGAAAATTATAATTATGAAAAGACCAGTCTCCTGCAACTCAAACCTATCAACACCCTAGACAGAATTTATTCTATACTTGGTGAATGCATGTTGAAATAGTGGTGATGCTTTGTGTTATATTCTTCTGCCTTTAAGGTCTGAGTGTCCTCTACTTCCTCTTTCTGGTTTTCATCATCTTCCTCAACTGGCAGCAGGTAAAGCAGCTCATGTATTGGTTAGATCCAAACCTGCGCTATGCCAAGAGAGAGGCAGATATAATGGTGAGTGATGGTTTTCAGACCGGATTACATGCACCAGTTGTGTTCACTGCAGAGGCTTATCAATCAGTGAAATGAGGTTACCCACTGTGCTCTCTGCAGGAATATGCTGTGAACTGCCATGTTATCACCTGGGAGAGAATCCTCAGCCATTTTGATATTTTTGCATTTAGCCATTTCTGGGGCTGGGGTATGAAAGCCCTGCTCATTCGAAGCTATGGCCTCTGCTGGACCATCAGTATTACCTGGGAACTCACAGAGGTATAGCACCACTCTATCGGCCTATCACATTCTGATTGCATGCAGATCTTTCCCTCTATCTCTGCATAACAATGATCTTTAACAGAGTGGTCATATGGAATATTCTGGGTTCTGGCCATCTTTAGTCTTTATAAACTACTTATACATTGAATTATTTAAATTGAAGCTCACAGTTGTCCAGGTGTGGTTTAGACTCTCACTTCCTTCCCGTCTCCCCCCCCCATAGCTTTTCTTCATGCATCTGCTGCCTAATTTTGCTGAGTGCTGGTGGGACCAAGTGATTCTGGACATTCTGCTATGTAATGGAGGTGGCATCTGGCTTGGCATGACTGTCTGCCGCTTTTTGGAGATGAGGACCTACCACTGGGCCAGTATTAAGTATGACCTAGAGTGAAAGTCAGACATCAACACATTTTTGTGTTGATGCTTTCATTGTGTGTACAGCACAAATACATAGAGGTTGTATCTGTAACCTTTTCATTACCATTTCTAATGTTAAAAAAAGGCAAGTAGGGTTTTATAGCATGTCTGGTGCATGCATTAATGGCACTACTGCAACTCGTGGCATTTTTGTTAGTCTTATATTGTGCTTATTAAGTGTAATTTGATGACAAAATTACAGTAAGTGGTTTGTCAGAGTTAACAAAATTACTGTACTGTAATAACTTAACCCACTTCCAAGTGCATTGACAAGGGAAAACTGAAATAAATCTGGCAACACTTGTAGTGTGTAGAACAACTTTAATGTTAACACCTTAGGCTTGTGGCCCTCATCAGGATCATCATAAAAGATAATTCGAAAAGCATTTAAATAGCATAAGCATGAAACACAAAAAATACAAGGTGGTTGGTTGTTTTTCTATTTTTTCCTTCTGTATTTTTTTGACACCCTGATAATGACCCTAATGAATGACACAAGCCAACATACGCTGGTCTATTTGTAACAGCTGTTTCATACTACATGTTGTAAGAGGTTGGATGTATTTGAGTTTGTCTTAGTAAAATCAATAGTACTGCCATTATAAATAGATTGGTCTTTTCTACATGGGGAAAAGTTTCTGGTGTTACTTTGAAATACCATTGAACAAGTTAAGACCCGTCAAACTGGATCTGAATGATTAATGGAATGGCATTTTCTTCATCTGACATTATCTGTTGTGCTAACGTAATACTTACTGTAAATCTATCTCTCTTTGTAATCCTTCTCTTGTACTTCCCATCCAGGGACATCCACACCACCACAGGGAAGATCAAAAGAGCAGTATTGCAGTTCACTCCGGCCAGCTGGACATACGTACGCTGGCTTGACCCCAAGTCTTCCCTGCAGCGAGTGATGGGCGTCTATCTCTTCATGATCATCTGGCAGGTGGGTTATGAGAAATCCCCTCTCACCAACTCATGGTGACTAAAGTGCTGACTGTTAGTGGATCATCCTCTGTGTTGCGTGTGCTAATTCCAGGCTAATCTAATTGCCTCCTCTGTTGTTGAAATCTAAGACCTGTCTCACATGGATCTCTATAATGTGTGAGAGCCCTGCTGTCCACACATTTACAGCTAATCCCATAAGAGCGAACGGCAGGGTGGATTACTTGTGAGCAATTTATAATGAGAAAACCATGGATGGAGAACATGAGTAAGTGCCATTGCTCTTCACTTGGAGTCTGCTGTAGTTGCCAAACTTACAGCCGTTGGCAGTGAGAGTTGCTTTTCCTCTCATTTTTGAGTGGAGTTCAAACAACGTTGTCTTTTCTCCTGTACTTCAGTTTCCAGTACTCTTGAGGCTTTAGATTGTAATTGTCACTCCTGGAGAAGTAGCTGAAGAGAAGGGGGACAGCTCCAAATCTTGTTTGTTAGCATCTAATCTTGAACCATTTAAAAATGCTTGCAAAATAACCACTGGGATTTTTTGAACATCATAGTCATTTGTTCAATGTCAACCCTAAGGCCTAATCAATAAACACACCTTATTGGTGTCACCTGGATAGTGGTTGAATACGAGTAACTTAAAGGTCCCTAAATGGTATAAATAAGAAAGGGACAGGCCTTTGGACAGATCACATGATGTTACATGATCACGACGTTACCCTGATGATGTCAAAACACGCTTCATACTGTTGTAGGTTGGCGATTTTCTGTTTCACATTTTTTCAAATTTTCTTCACTGCTAAGATATTTGAAGGACTGACTGGCTTATCTGAATGTCTTCCAGGCTTCTGTTTTAGAGTGGAGAAGTAATATTAATTTTCAGTAATCAAACTGTTTGACAAAAGGCATCACAAGTAAAAACTGAAAGTAATGTTTAATGAATAAATGAGGTGTTTAGAACATGCTTACATTGTTGTGATTTGTGTTTTTGTGCATCATCTTAAAGCCTTGTAATGTTTCAGTATACCAGCACACTTGTTTACTATTTATTTATTTAAACATCATAACTATGAACTAAATATGTTCTCATAGGCCTTCTTTACATTCGACATTTTGATGTGTTAAATTATAAAATTGAACTGATGTAACTGGTATCATTAAAATAACATGGCTGCATCCCATTTTGGTGTATTGGTTTCAGGCCTTGGAACTTTGCATGCATGATCACTAGAACAGCCTCCTGAGAAAACTGCAAAGAACAGAGATATCATTTATGTTATCAGCAACACCTGTATTTTACCTTCTTTAAAAGCCAAAATGTGTGCAGTGGAAAACGTCTATTGTGTATAGTACTAACTTTCAACACACAGGTGTAACTAATAACATTAATCATGACTGAGCTCCTTTAAGAACAGTCATTTCCAGACCTCAGAGTTTCATTGGCATGTGTTAATGGAACAGAGCTGTCATTAGATGTGATTGGTTCCACCTGAACTTTTCCTAATATGACACTAAAACATCTGCAATTAGAGCTTCATGGTCTCTGAGACAAAGGTGACGCATAGTGGAACAACAGCCATCATGGAAAAAAAGAGTCTGCTCTTCACACAAGAACCAAAATAAAAGTAGTTGATATTTTTCTCTAAATGTTTTTTCCATTCACTTACACATAGTCCTTCCTTAGACATACATTACATTTAAAATGTTAAGTCTGTCAACAGAACTGCTAACGTCCTCAGAAATATTTAAGTACTTGTACTGTATACTCTACATTTAATCTAAGCACATTTAGTTCTTGCAGGGGAACAACAGCAGACTATTCTATATCTATTAGGTGTTTAATGTAGACTGCTGCCACATAGATTTGTTTTACTGTTATGATAATATGCAGATTATTATTTCAGTGAATCCTTTGCATATAATCTCCTGTAACCAAATTTGATCTTTTCAGAGGTTTTTTTCACCAACAACTAATTCCAAATGTGAAGATAATTTTGTCACAAAAAAATTAAAAATTTTTACATTTGAGAAGCAAATGTTTGTCATTTTTGGTTGAGAAATTTTAATTAGTCATTGTACATCTAAAAGTCTGTTATTTTGTCTTTTGTCTCTTCTTTTACAGCTAACAGAGTTGAATACATTCTTCCTCAAGCATATTTTTGTTTTTCCTGCAAGTCATGCTCTTAGCTGGTGTCGGATCCTTTTCGTTGGTATCATCACAGCTCCAACAGTAAGGTAAAAAGAAACTGATGCTTTAATTTTATGATGTCAGCCTTTTCATATTTGTCAGTTGTTTTTCCAGTTTGACAATGTGCTTGACATTAGCTGTTAATTAAATTAAACTGTTGAATTCTGTTTTTTCCACAGGCAGTATTATGCGTACCTTACAGACACACAGTGCAAGAGAGTAGGCACTCAGTGCTGGGTGTTTGGGTAAGTAAAACTGTAATGCTGACTTTATACCTAAACTTAAACTGTGAGTTTCTGTGGTGTGCAGGTCAGACTCAGTGCGCTGAGGGAAGTTAAAGGCAGTGATGTTAACTATGTTGGATATTTACTGATCTAACAGGTGGTGTTCAGTGAAGTATTTCACTGTTTTATTCCCAGCTCAAACTGTCAGATGCTTGACCTACTTCAGGACTGTTATGATCCAAAAAAAAGCTATGAATCTCACTAAGCAAACTTTAACATGTTCAGGTCAGCGAGCACGTGGCTGCTCCTGATGTTAAAGGCACATGACTGTAATTTTATTTTTAGTGAAATTTAATGTTTACAGCAGGTGGGGCAGAGGTTTCAGTTTTGTTTGTTTGTCCTCTGTTTACAGGGCAATAGCCTTTCTGGAGGCACTGGCATGTATTAAATTTGGGCAAGATTTGTTCTCTAAAACACAAATCCTCTATGTGATCCTCTGGCTGCTGTGCCTGGTAAGATCATTTCAATGTGAAAATCAATAATTACGGTCTTTTGCAGTCAGAAGTATGTCAAAGTGCAGTTTATAGTTTAACACTGAACACTGTTCACCTCAAAATATCTCTGTCCTGTAAATTATTCACTATAGATTTTCTATGAATCATTAAGCTGTTTGTGACATTTGATCTGTTTCTAGGCCTTCATTACATTCCTGTGCCTGTATGGAATGGTGTCGTATGCTGAAAATTATGGACCAAGAGAAAAGGTTTGTCCATTGCTATAGGTTCATTCATGTAGTTTGTATAAAAAAAGCCCTTACTATTATAGATCAGATGAAAGTACCTAACCTTACCTTGAATGCTTCGTGTTCTTAAGATTGTTGAATACAACAGGTAGTGTATTGTGGGTTTGGTAAAGCAATGCTGGCTCACACAAGTGAAAATGTCTTAAAACAGGTAGTGATCTAGTTGGTGGCTTCAAGACTTAACATCCTGCTGTGAAACTGTAAATGCTACTTTGCTTAGTAGGGGCTGTGAGAAGCACTTCTATAAGACTTGTGACTCTTTCTGACATACTTTCATAATACCCAAACGACATAGCTTGACATGCATTCCAACTCTGGCCATGACTTTTAAAGCTTTGTTGCACAATATTTTTTAGGAGGGAAAAATTCCATAATTACCTTTCAGCGTATTATAGTTTGTGGTCTGAGAGGAAACCAGATTTCTGCCTCTCTCCAAGCCTCTGTTTATAGCGGTGTGTACTGCTGTGCTCTATATCAACATTCCAGGTACACTAACCATGATATTTTTAGCTTCTGTGGTGGCATGATATGGCGTCATCCTCTACCTTTAGATTTAGTCTTTTGTTTTTGCACAGAGGAAGAAGCCACAGAAAAAAGGTATTTTCAAATCTGATGTATTTTCCTGATTTTCACTTTGTGCAGCTTTAAAACCAAGTCTGACTAAATGGACATATCTTATTGTGTATTTTTTATATTCATTTCTGTTCACCTATTCTAGACAACAGTAGTCAGTAGGTGGACGGGTAAAAACGTCTCACTTGTAACAGTCAGACAGATGTATGCCTTCCATGTCTTAACTTAATGAAAAGAAACTCAAACTGACCACCTGTGTCGGTCAGATCTGTATCCTGTTAAAGATTAGCATCCAGTTTACCTAGAAAGCTGTAGTGGCCCTTTGCCTGTGTTTGTTTCCGTTGTGTGGAATGCATATCACATGTCTGAACCCCTCTCCTCTTGCAGAGCTTCTCAGAATGTGAGGACAGTAATTATGCGGAGTCTCCTGACCACCTCTCAGAAGGACTCAAAGGTACAAAGACTTTACTGTAATTTAGCAACCACATAAAAAGGGCCCATAAATGTGTTAAATTTATCTTCAGCCCAAACCCTGCAAATGTCTGACCTCTAGTGTTTGCAGTTACATATACACGCTCTGGTTGCGTTCAGGATCACATAGTCGACACTACATTTTTCATGCTTCCATTTGTATGTACTACATGTTGCATCCTGCACAGAGCCACTGCTTCCGGTTGTGCCCCATGGGACCTTATTTTGGAAAGAAAATTTATTATAGTCATTGGTGAGAGATGATTTTTTTTTTGTTAATCTCCTTTGAATTATACAGTTATTTACATATCTATACAATATGATGTTTTTCACGTCAAGCTAAAAAAATGTTTTAAGTCAAGAATTGCACGCTGTGGTAAAACTACCAAACTGAAAATGCATCAGTAGAAAGAAAACACATCTGAAAGTTTGTAGAGGTGTCTCTCCACATCTCCACAGTCTCTTCAGAGTTGAAGATGTCTGCAGCTTCAACATGACCAGACTGTAGTGGTTTTAGCTCCTTTTTATTGCTTTTTTCACCTCGCTCTTTAAAATAGATTATATGCTGAGGTAACTGCTGTTTTGACATTGAGGTGTATTATGCAAGCCATTGAGCTGTTTAACACAAACTAGATTTTATTTGCTAAAAAAAGTGACTTTCTCAGCTTATGAGAGTACATTTTAAATTGATAAACAAATGTGTAAATGGTGGCACAACTCAAATGGGAGCAAAAACTTATTTTCTTCCCATCAGCTGCCATACAGAATTTTTCAGAAGTTAAGGAGGGTAAGACCAGGACATCTGCTCTGTAATCTATGCAATGTAGCCACATGCAAAATTAATGGTGTACTCACATGGTCACAAAGTCACATGACCAAGTTAAACAATTATTAGCAGAAGTTTAGATTGTATTTTTACATAAAAATGTTAGTGAAATCATGTGATACTGTAAAAAGGTTGTTGATACGAGTGTCTTTTGATACTCGGCATTGATTAGCATATTTGCATGAAGATATCATTGTAAGTAGTGCTGTTGTTGTATGGGCTTACATTAGTAGTTGCCCGTTTACCTTGCAGCACCCAGCTGTTTTTGCCTACATATCCATATTTAATGTAAGTAAAATTAAAAGTCTGGCACTGTAGGTGTCAGTTATGCCTCTTAAACACTAGTAGCAACCTATGCACTGTAGAATGTTACACATTTCACACATTTGGACAATGTACTGTACACCTAAATCATTGGCATTCTGCAGTTTTTCAGGTTTGTTAAACTCTACATGCTACTTCATGCTTTAGGTTAGAATGGGTATGCCTGTAGTAGATTTAAAAACAGCCTATATTTGCAGAACTTGCTCTGTGCTTTTAACTAAGTGTTTGATCTTCACACATCAGGAGAGACTGAGCTGGACCCTGACAGTCCTACAATCAGACTGAGACAGAGGGGCTCAGGAAAGAACAGATCCATAAACGGACTGGACAGCCAATAGGAGTTAGAGCCAGAGGCTGGGCTGCAACTCCTGAACTCACGCCGAGGAACCAAGTGTGAAGAATGACTGGTTGAAAGGGGGTAGAGATTTGACCACTTCCTAGTGTAATTTAAGCCTAGAGAGCCCCCCATCTACAGTACAGAGTGGGCAGAGGAGGACAGAATGGATGAACAGGTCAATGCAGTGTTATTAGAAGAGCACAGAGGCTTGGACTACAAGGATGCACTAAAAAAGTGGGCTGTAGTCATAATACCTTCAAAACCACTGATCACAGGTTTCTGTCTGTGTGTCTAAAAAAAAAAAGAGGCTGATATTTGTGTGTGTGTGAGAGAGAAATGGCTATTTGGCTGCATGATCATTGTAACTGAAAACTATAATTTCCAAACATTTATCCTATGATACAATATATCATTGATGGTTAATATACATCTGACTGGTTTATACCATTCTTTAACTCCAGTATGTTTGTCCAGTGCATTTACGTAAAATCCCTTATGTAGAATTTATCACATTTAATGGAGCCATATGTTTCTAGCAAAGAAATGCTAAAGACTTATATAATTATCAGATATATGTTGTAAAGTGACATTATAGATGTTCACACTTGTTTATAACTTGCACAGAGCGTGAAACATGGGCAGGATTTCAACGCACGATGACTTTAGCTCAGTAGGATCTACGAGGTGTGTGCTTGACCTGAAACAAAGCAAAACACACAGTTTAAGCACTTTTAAGAATGTTTTCTTGAAAATACTGTACATTTGTAATGTTTTAAGTATTTTGTGAGTCATTGTGACCTTGAGTGATTTTACCCTCCCTGTCCAACTGTGGCTGCTATCATTTTTTTACTGTACTGATAACAGGGCGATTTGTTCTGTTACCTGCATGTGTCCAGGCTGGGTCTGCCTGTGTGCAGGTGGCTTTGTTTTACTGTCGACCTTCTTGTTATTGCATATATTGCATTTGCATGGCTGTGTCAAATCAAGTGTTTTAGTAGTAAAACGTTACAAGAGTAGTCAAAGGGTCTTTCTATTACACCACACACAAGGATGCCAGTGTTGTCATTTTTGTCTTTCACTGTCCATGTGATATTTTAATTCACCCCTTGTGCCTGTATGCATGTACTTTTTTATTCCTAACTTTTGTCAGTTTATATTAATACTAAATTTGAGTTTTTGTGTTTGATCTAATGGAGATTTATTTACATTTTCTGAGTATCATCTCACTACGGACATGTCCTTTATAGTTCTGCCAATCCAGATATTGACCTCTGTTGAATGGACCAGGCTTCTGTGCTAGACTCTATAAATGGTACATTGTCTAAGGACTTAGATGTCATTTGCCAAAACAATTCAGTTGAAATGTTCTTTTTCACTGTGAAATACTGAAACATTAAAATGTTTTACATTTTCTCTGTACCTCTTTGTAAGTTGTGTGTTCCTTGTAAGGACTTGCCCTTTTTTGGCTGTTTGACTTCTAACCTGATTTTGGCAACAAACAAGACCTCTTAATTTCTCATCAAATAACTTATCTGCTACACTCATTTTATAAGCAAGCTGTTTGTGTACTTAAAAAGAGGAAATCATGACTGACCTTGCTTGACCCCGAAGAACACTCCGCTGCAGTAAAGGAGTCCCGGATTGGCTGATTTGAGCACTGCTTGTCTCAGATCAGATTTCACTCAGTCTGCACACCGTTAAACTCCGGAGACTGAAATAGCTGCCTTGTCCTGACCTGTGACAAGACAAAATTGAGTAATAAGATTTATTTAAAGGAAATGTGTTCTCCAGGAATGTGGCAGTAATAAACACAGTATCCCTCATGAGTAGTAAAACAAATGGAAATATTGGACAGTAAGTATTGAGCTACCGTCAAACACCATGTAATGGTGCAGTGAAGTCCAGCCAAAGACCTGTTTATATAGATGTAAAATACTCTAAAGACGAATGTGGTTTTTATGCCTTTAAATGTTTTGCGCAGGCTGTTGGCAGTGTTCCTGTCTGTGGGTGTATGTTGACTTCCAGAGGAGGGCAGCAGAGGGCCTTGGTGTTGAACAAAAATGTCACATGACTGTCTGGGCCTACAGCATAGGCTCTCCAAAATGTTCCAGTGTTCTGCTCTCATATCTCACTTCACTGTCTCTCCTTCCTGCTGGATTCCCGAGCCTCCTGCTGCAGGTCTAACGGTCTCAGGAGGTAAATAGGTCATTTTAGTAATGGCAAAGAGTCTGGGTTCCTCATGTTGTGGCAGCCTGAGTCCAGGGGGGATTCTGAGGGAGATCCAGATCACCCTGATGGAGTGTAAAGTCTGCTTCAAGAAGTTCAGCACTCAGCAGAGGGAGTGTAGACCACAGAACCTTCCCTGTGGCCATGTGCTCTGTCTGGAATGCATCATGGCCCTGTCCCACCCTCTCTTGAGGAAGCTGGAGTGCCCGTTCTGTCGACAGCTGTGCAGCGTTGACAGCACCTCCCACTGCCAGGTTCTCATTGACCTCCACGAGCTGCTGTTTTCCCCTCACCATTCCAGATGCTCTGCTCCTTCTTATATATCAAAAGGAGGCCTCACTTCAGGTAGAAGTTCAAGATTTTCAGCTCTGCGACTCTCCACAACTTTTGGAGGATGGGGGACTCTGGTAAACCCCACTGGGATGGCGGTTTTGGGGTCTTCAGGGACAGTGGTGGTGGTGCATGATGGAGACAAGAGAGTGGTAGTGTTCAGTCCACAGGGAAAGAAGCTAAACAGTTTTGGACAGAGAGGACAAGCCAGTGGGGATATTTGTTACCCACTGGATGTGGCTGTGACTCCTTGTGGGCATGTAGTAGTGACTGATGGAGGGGGTAAAGCTGTAAAGGTGTTCACATCCAGAGGGAGTCATGTATTAACTGTGAACGAGTCCTTTCAGCTGCCTTGGGGTGTGGGCATAGACAGTTGTGGGCAGATCCTGGTCTCAGACGTCCAGGCCGGAACACTGTCTCATATAAGAGTGGACTATACTCGGGGTGTCACACTGCAGTGTCGAACAGTTCTATCAGACCTGCAGCATCCCAAAGCTGTGGCCTGTTGTCATGTGAGTGGGAACACAGTGGTGATGGAGCACCTCACCAATGACGCCTATCCACCAGGGAGACACCAACAAAACACTAGACTTAGAGTTTTAACAAAAGACTTCAACATCCTGTACCAGACTGACAGTTTCAGCCTGACTCTGCAGTCCAAGCTGTGGCTCAACATGTCAGGTGTGGCTTTTGATGGAGATGGAGATGTGATTGTGACCGATTGCAGTCAAGGCATGATTTGGAGATTGGGTAGCCTTCAGGACAACCCAGTCCTAACTCCACTTGTGGGAGACCACCTTATCCACCCAGTTGGAGTGGTGTCACTCAAAAACACGCTCATTATTCTGGACAGCGGAGACCATGCAGTGAAAATGTATTCTTCTGAATCTGATGCAGTGTCAGTGATTTAGCACATGTATGAACACGCCTTAAGTAGCATACTATAGTAAAATGAAACTTATTACAATGTAAAGTGATAATAGAGTTTGTAATTTGGATATGTTTTAAAAAGTGTTAAAAATGTTACATACTGATCTGTTCAGTGATATTTAAGTGTTGTTTTTGCATAATCAGTGTGAAACTAATGTTGCATTAAACCTGGAGTCAATAAATGTTTTGTCTTATTATTGTTCTAGCTCTTCCAGCCCTTGAAGATTTTTTAAGATCTGTAGAGAACCTTTGAGTGAAAAAATGTGACAGATTAAAATAAAGACAGTGCCATTAGAAGAGGTTATTTGCAATATATCTACATATGATGTGAAAACATAAGAAGCCTGTTAAAAATTAGTTTTTAATAAAAATAATATATTTCAAATAGATGTACATATACAAAAGTTACTTATATACTTTATAAACAAATGTCTCCATCTATCCAGATGATATATAATATTACCCATAAAGTTGGTATGAAGTTGTTTGTTTTTTTTATTTTACATTTTCTCATGAAATGTTTGTGACAATGTGATTTATTCTTGACATATAAAGTGTAACTGGAACTCAGTATGTAATCATTGTACCTGGTCAAAGGTGATTACTGATGTGTATAAATAGGCATAAAAAGTGTAAGTATATAAATAGAAATGAGTTCAAAAACAAAATTTTTCCAACTTCATGGGAATCAATCAAACAAATTTTGTTTATATAGTGCCAAATCATAACAAAAGTTATCTCATGACACTTTACATATAGAGCTGGTCGAAACCAGACTCTGAAGCCAATTTACAGAAACCCAACACAATCCTCCAGGAGTAAACACTTGTGACTGGTGACAGTGGTGAGGAAAAACTTCCTTTTAACAGGCAGAAACCGGGAGCAGACCCTGACTCCTGGAGGATGGTCCCTTGACCAGTTGGGGAAACAGTGTATATCACATAATAGGTTACATTTGGCCAGATCAACCTTACAGGACATGATATATACTATATTTCTTCCACTTCTTACTCACTTGACAAAGTACTGAGTACTTAACAAATTGAATCTTGTCTGATCTGTTACAGAATGAGTCATATATTACCTTTAAGTGTGGTCATCCTGCTTTGTATTAACTACTAAGGATGCCATGGTATGTGCTCTGGCTTTTCTTTAAACTTGGGGGTTCATGTTTGATTTAGGATCTTTTAACACTTTCAATTTTTGTCACCATTATTAAAAAGTGACACAAGCAAGCAAGTGATAACTACATACTGTGGCTTGTGTCATTGTACCATTGTATTTAATGTTGGTTTATGTCATCATCAAGCAGCATCTCTGTGATGATATCACACAAGCCCCGACTATGACAATGTTTAAGTCCAAGCTGAAAACATTTCTTTTTGGATATGCCAATTCAAATTGTTTTATCTGCACTCATTTCTCTCTCATTTCTTATTTTTTTTAAAAATTTTATTCTTTTAGCAACACTTCACCACATGTACAGATTTAAAAGGGAGTAGAAGGGGAAAAAAAAGGAAAAGAAAATACTACTACTAATAACAACAACAATAACTATTTTAAAGACAGTCTTAAAAACAGGCAATCGCACATTGGTAATACTTGTATTCATAAATAATGAAAGTATAAAAATAATAGTAATAATAATAATTATCAAAAAGTAGACAATATAACTATCTGAGTAATAATGAGAATAAGCATAAGAATGACAATTAGCTACAAAAACTACAAACATTACACACTGGATAAACAACAAACAACATTGCACAGTTTTATCCATTCTATTTCCATTATACAGATAATAAATATTTTAATGAAATTCAATTTCATTGTGTGTGAGAGAGACAGACAAATTGAGGTAGAGAGGCATCCTCCTAATGCGTCCTCAAATTGTAATAAATTAAAAACAAAGTGGGTAGAAAAGCTGCTTAGTGTTGTTGGTGTGTGTAAATCCACTTGTCATACTCTAGGGGTCTCAAACATAAGGCCTGTGGGCCAAAACTGGCCTGCCACAGGGTCTAATCCAGCCAGTGGGATGAATTTGTGAAATGCAGAAATTACACTGATATATTAACAGTCAAAGGTGTCAAACTCATTTTAGTTCAGGAACCACATACAGACAAATTTGATCTCAAGTGGGCCAAACCAGTAGAATAACAGAATAATGACCTATAAATAATGATAACTCCAAACTTTTCTCTATGTTTTAGAGTGAAAAAGTAAGATTACATTATGAAATTGTTAACATCTAAAAAGTGTCCTTTAAAAAATGCAAATGACACAAACAACCCGAAATTTCTTAAGAAAGATAGGTGAAATTTTTAGAACATTATGTCTCAGCTTATCATTTACATGTGCATTACAAGGGGCCACCTACAGCACAACTCAATCTCAAGTGTGCAAGACTAGTAAAATATTCATAATAACCTATAAATAATAACAATTACAAATTTTCCTCTTGGTTGTAGTGTAAAATAAGTACAATTAACAAAATTACAGTGTTATACCAGGGAGAAGTGTGTGTGTGTGTGTGTGGGGGGGGGGGGGGCAGCACGAGTAGCAGAAATGTAGATGATGAAGAAGAAGCATTTGAAAAGAGAAAAAGTCTATTGTGAGCAGTTTATTTATTCATGCATGTACAGCAGGCGTGTCAAACATATGGCCCTCGGACCAAAACTGGCCCACTAAAGGGTCCAGTCCAACTCCAGGGATGAATTTGTGAAATGTAAAAATTACACTCAAGATATTCACAATCAGTGATCTCAAAATGATTTTACTTTTAGGCCACGTACACCCCAGTTTTATCTCAAATGGGTCAAACCAGTAAAACACTATCATAATACCTAATTCTTACATTTTTTGTGTTTTTGGTATAATAATCCTCAGATGTAATCTCAGCATGATGTTTAACCCATAAAGTGGTACTTCTGTTGTAGCTCCAAAATCATATTTTCTCTGTATTTAACCTTTCTTAAATGGTTGATCTCCCTGTATTATAGTATTACCTTCTGTAATTTTGCTTTTTTTTTTCAGGAAAAAACAGGTATTTTCCTATATTTAATTCACTGATCATGTAGATGTTCATAAAAGCTCAGATTGAAGTTGAGGGTTATTGTATCAAAAACAGAGAAAACTGAAGAAAAAAGTGACTTTTTCTGCAAAGATATCAATAATTGAATGTAAAAACAAGTATCTCCATCCACTGTTATTTCTTAAACTCCATGGGTTTTACTAGTGAAACAATGTTGTAGAAGATAATGGTGTTTCCACAGTAACTATGGAGCCTCTGAACATCCAAATGGGTCAAATCGGGTGACAATGAAAAAATGAATAACTGTCTTTTACACCAATTATTTGCATGTATTGATAGGATTAATGGATCAACAAGTATAAACAGTTTAGATCAGTAGATGGTTTGGGTCCATGGTGGATGTTTGGGTCTTTATGGGTTAAAGTACATGATCTGTAAATTAAATATCAGAAAATACCTGATTTTCACTGAAAAGATGCAAAATGGAGAGGATAATCACTTTTTAAATGGAGATAAATCCCTTTTTTCTTTCTTTTTAGTTTTGTTTATTTTGAATATGCAACAAAAAGTAATCTTACTTAGTCCTTAGAAATAACCAAATAGTAAGAAACCGTGAGAAAAAACAAAAACACAAACAAAACTCACACATATACATGAAGCAAAGTATGACTTCATTTGCACATTCAAAAAGGAGTGGGAGGAAGTATAACTTGTGTAATCCCACCCCTTCTCCACACAACAGTCTATCCTTTAGCTTCTCATCAGCATAATAAATGACAAATAAAGTCCCTTGGATCTCTTGTGGGTAATTAACCTCACTTATCGTCCTCACATACACATACATACACTTAAGAAAGGTTAAATCTAGAAGAAAAATTCATTTGGGAATTGTCACAAAAGTAGCACTGGGTCTTTATGGGTTAAGAAATTTCAGATTGTTCATCAGTCTTCCTGATGATGTCAGACAGGCCTGTACTCTGACAATGCTGAAGTCCAGACTGGAAACAACTCTGTTCAACTGTGCGTAGAACAACTGAAAGGGTTCTATCTGCGCTCTTCTCTTTCACTTTATTTTAACTGAATATTCTTTGTGTTTTATTGAATATGTTTTAACTGTAATTGTGTGTTTCTAACCTGTCTCTTTTCCATTTTTGTAAAGCACTGTGAATTGCCCTGTGTATGAATTATGCTATACAAATAAAGTTGTCTTGCTTTGCCATGTTATTAACATGTTTTTTAGGGATAGTTTGTAGATGTAAACATTTTCATAATTTTACTTTTCTCATTCTTAAACATAGAGAAAAGTTTGAAATTGCCAGTATTTACCAGGTTGTTATGTTATTATTTTTCTCATACCCACTTGAGATCATATTGGGCTGCTGTGGCCCCTGAACTAAAATGAGTTTGACACCCCTGTCATACCGCCTCACATTCCTCGTCCGCGGGTGCGTCCCCCCTGTGCGCGTCGCGGTGCGTCCCCCCCCCCTCCTCCTCC
>JAPQRP010058293.1:0-22776 GCA_037367295.1 Apogon hyalosoma | reverse complement strand
AAATATTTTCCACCTTTTCTCATGAAATGATTATGACAATGGGACTCAGTATGTAATCATTGCACCTGGTCAAAGGTGATTACTGATGGATATAAATAGGAATAAAAAAAAAAAAAAAAAGAATTTGTCTGAAAACAAAATTATTTCAGCTTTTATGGGCAGTGGTGTATAACCCTGAACGTGTGTTGAAGGGAATGAAACCCAAGTGGGGGACATAAAATAAAACCATTTAGAAATGAAAACCCACTGTTTTCACTTAACAGTGTGTGTTAAAACAGCCAGTTTTGTGAGTCTTGCATATTTTGCGTGTAAACTCAGTTGTCTAATTGTGACATTCATTCATCTCAGTTTACTATTATGTGTGCAGGTCGTGACTTGATGACTGCAGTGGCGTTGTGGGTCCATAGGCCAGATCAGTTGAGAACTAGTGCTTTACATTAACACAGATAAAAAAATAAAAAAAACAGATGGTTGACCCTCTGCTGACCCAGAGGGACAGCGAGGAAGACGAGTGTGGCTCACATATCAGACTCCACTTGATGATGCCACACCGGACCTTTCCACTGATCAGAGTGGAGCATTACATCACAACAATTCAATGTGCTCGGCCACAATGCGTCAACATCCTGGGAACACGCAGTCGACAGGCAATGAGGGGAAAAGTTATAGCTGACAAATTTAAGAGCAGTTTATTATATGATGACCTCAACTAATGCCAGTAAAGTCATGTAGCAATGACCATAACTGTGTGTTGTAATGAGGCTGGTAATGTGTGTGATGATAAGCTGCTGTACGATTAAATGATGTCATAATAAAGATTGAACATCTGGACAACTATGTGAACTCTTAAAAGGAACAGGAAGGAAACATAGAGCCTAAAGCATAAAAACATGCACATCTGATGCTACTGAAATACTGAGAAATTTCATTTTATCTGAAATATTTAAGTGTGTTGATAGGATTAGTGGTTCACAAGTTATTAAACATTTTGAATCAGTAGATGCTTTTGGTTGACAGTGGCTGTTTAGGTCTTTGAAAGTTCTAGTTCTAGTTGTAACAGTTCTAGATTTTAGGATATTGCTAATCTATTCAGGGAAATTTAAACATTTTGTAACCATTAAAAGAAGTAATAGGAATGAATTAGGCCTGAAAGTAAAATCAAGTGTAAGAATTAAAGCGTGGTATAAATGAACGACGAACCTCACCGGAAATAGTTTGTAACCCAATCATGGCTGTCCTCATAATTAATCTGTATTTTATATTTGCATCCAAACAAATATGATTGCATGTACACAGATGGTACAGTATACTGTAGGCGTGTGCACTCATGTTGTACATTACCATGGTATCCTCATAGACGCTGTCCACAGTGTTGATCTCGTGGTTGTGATGCTTTTGGGACCCACAGTCTTCCTCTGACAGAAGACATCCACAGGTGACGCAGAACCAGTCCATCCCCTCCAGCTCAGCAGCCAATCGGGCCTGAGTCTCCTCCTCAGCATCGATGGTTTCATAGTCAGCCTCGATAAACTCCTCATCCAAGACCTTCTCCTCTGCCTCTGCCTCCCTTGTTTGCTCCTCCTGAACAGACTCAGATCGTGGTTCCTCTGCTTCTCTTTGGGCTTCTGGTTCCGGCATCTCCCTGGCATCTTGTTTAGATATTATCTCATATTCAAGCTCCTCGACAGTCACCTCCAGACTCTCCTCTTCCATCTTTCGTTCTACCTCCTCTTCCTCTTTGATTACATCTGTTTCTTGGGTACCTTCCTGTTTACATATCTCTTCTTCTGCTGCTTCTGACTGGATGTCTTCTCTGTTTAGGCCAGATAAATCCTCCAGTGGAGTAAAGCTCCTCAGAGGGGAAAACACCGTCTCCTCCTCCTCTAAATCCCTCTCCATCTTTTGCTCCTCTGTGTCGGGCTCTTCCACAGGTTCAGCATCAATGGTTTCATATTCTACCTTGATGAGCTCCTCATTTTGAGCCTCATCTAAGACTTTCTCCTCCACCTCAACTTCTGCCTCCAACTCCATCGTCATTTCTTTGTCCTGAGCAGATTCAGGCAGCGACTCCTCTGCATCTATCTGTGTTTCAGGTTCTGGCATCTCTCTGGTATCCTGTTTAGATATAATCTCATATTCAAGCTCCTCAACAGTCACCTCTGGACCATCTGCAGGTGGTTGCTCCATCTTTTGCTCTTCTATATCTGCCTCCACCACAGGTTCGGGAGGTAAATCCATCATATCAAAGTCATCGCTGACTGGTACTTCTTCCTTTTCAGCAACCTCAGTTTTTCCTTCTGGTTGCAACTCTGTCTCTGTCTTTGTCTCTTGAAGAGTGTCTGATTGTGCTGTGCTGTCTTGAGGTGTTATGAGATGTTCACATGGGCTTACAGGCTCAGAATCAGCTACTTCATCAGGTTTTGGAATCTTCTCAGACCACTGATTGATTTCTATGTCCATTTCTACAGTTTGTCCTTTTGGAACGAGGACTATCAGCTCATCACCCACACTAACCATCTCCTGAACCTCTGTTGGTGTTTTAACTTTGGCTTTACCTTCTTCTGACTGACCTTCTTGATGATGCTCAGGCTCAAGGATTTCAGGCTGTTTCTCACCTGAATCTGCTTTTGTTTCTTCTGACAACAGATCATCACCCTTAGTTTCAATTGTCAACTTGTTCTCAGCTTCAGTCTCAGTTTCCGGTTCTTTCTCTCTTTCTGGTTGTAGATTTTTAGTCTCAACACTGGTTACCTCCTGAAGATCGATCCGAACTTGGGTCTGGATTTCTTTTTCAGGCACAGTTTTCTCAATTACTTCCACCACTGCATGCACTGCAGACTCACAGTCAGTGCTAACCTGAACGGGTGGAACACTTTCAGCAATGACTTCATGTTTTTCCTCATCTGGTGATGTTAGTGCTGTTGTTTCTGTTACACCTGAAGGTTCAGTCAAAATTTCTTGTTTTTCAGTCTGAGGTTCTGAGGCCTCTACAGTAGGGATGCTCTCTTCGTTTAGTTTGTCATCAGAAGCCACTGTCTTAATGTCAGTATCTAACTCTGCAGATGAGCTCTTTTCAGTGGTTTCTGTTGGAATTTCAGATTGAACATCCACCTGTTGAACCTCACTAACAGGTGCCTTATCTGTTGTTTCTTCAGCTGCTTTTACAAACTCATCAGTGATTTCTGCTACTTTTTGAGATAGTTCCTCAGTTTCTGTTTTGCTTTGCTCACAAGATGTTTCTCCTGGCTCTTCCCTCTGATGCTCCTCACAATCCTCTATTTTTTCCATTTTATCATCCACCTGTTGAACCTCAGGCACTGGCTCATCAGTAATGCTTTCAGGAGCTTCAGTCTGATCTTTTTCAATGTCATGTTTCACCTCCTTATCACTCTTCTCCTCTGTCAGTTTAGACTCCTGAGCTGATTCCCCTGAGGTTATTTCTGATGCTCTGTCAGTCTCTGTGGAGAGTTGTGTCGTCTGATGCTCCTCACAATCCTCTAGTTTTTCTTCGTTGTCATCCACCTGTTGAACCTCAGGTATCGGCTCATCAGTAATGCTTTCAGGAGCTTCAGTCTGACCTTTACTAAAGTCATGTTTCACCGCCTCATCACTCTTCATCTCCGTCAGTTTAGACTCCTGAGCTGATTCCTTTGAGGTTATGTCCACAGTTTCAGTCACGGTGGAGAGGTGTGTTTTCATTTCTTCATCTATTTCTGTAACATGTTTATCTTTGTCTTCAAACACTACAGACTGTAAACCTTCAGTTGTGTCTAGAATGATCTCCTCCTGTGTCTTTACTTCCTCCTTTTCGGTCTTTTCCACCTCCTCTTCTTGGACGGCTCTCGTCAAACATCCTGTCATTTCAAACTTACTCTGTGACCACATCGTTCTTCCTTTTCTTTCATGGTCCACTGAGTCTGGTTGGACTTCCACTGAGGGAGTTTCATCCTTCAAAATGAACATCTCCAGATATCCATCTGCCTCCTCTGTATCTGTGAAACATCTCTTAAATGATTTCTCTGATGTCACACTCTCTGCCTCGGAGCATTCCTCATCACTCCTTCTCCTCTCTCCTATAGCATCCTCGTAAAGGTCAGTATACATAAAAGACATGGCAGTAGGTTCCTCCAGGAGAATGGGGTCAATTATCTTAGGTGGTCCAGGGGAGATAAAGATGGGTGTGAGGACTGTTTCTTCACTCCCAAACAATGCTGACCCACTCTCCTTCACTGAGCTCTGGCGTCTGATTCTTGTTCCTGCCTCATCTTTCTGTTGCTCCACATCGGCAGGACCTCCTTCTCCATAAAACACTTCATCCAGGTATTCCCCAACAATTTCCATATCAGTAACGAAAACAAAGGAGTCTTCTGAGGCAGAAGGACTACGCTCTGCACCTGCCTCCTTTACATCCTTTTGCTCTTCTTCAGGCTTTGCTGGCTCTGCTGCTTCGTCCTGTAGTTCTGTAGTTTGTTCCCCAGGAACCACCTCATCCACCAGGGTAAACTTCTCAAAGTAGTCGATGTCACCGCTTTCTTTCGGAGTGGGAGTTTCTTCAAGGTTTGAGTCTCCTGATGGCTGTGCAGAGTCTTGCTTTGAGATCTGTGGAGAAATTATGACCAATAAGTCACCTGAGGACTTTATAACGGTTAGGTTAGGTTAGGTTAGGTTAGGTTGAACTTTCTTATTTAAAAAGTAGAGAATTTCAACAAACGTTTATAGAGAAAAGTTACAACACTGAATGTGAATGGAGAAGAATCACAATTAATTCCACACTAGTGTTAGAATCAGCTCATCATAAATCATGTTATAAATACCTCGTCAGCATCTTCAATTTCCTGTGGCAGAACATGATTCTGTGCTTGTGTCCAGTCATGGTGGTTTCTGGACCTGATCTGTGGAGTCTGGTCCAAATAGGACAAATTGTCTTGCAGCTCTGTGCTCTCTTCTTCATCCACAGTGGGAAGTTTTGATGGGACTCTGATGTTGAGAATTTCATAACCCTCTGAAATCAAACTAAACAGCTGCTGATCTGTGCTTTTTAATTCTTCCAGGTCGGGTTCTGTTCCAGTTTGCTCCTGTTTCACATTAGGAAGAGAAACCTCTACCATCTCAAGTCTCTCCACTCCCAGAGCTGATGCTGATCTTGAACTACCAGGTCGGCTCAGCCTGTCCCCGAGCCTGCTGCTTCTTCCTCCGGACCTCGTCCTCCTGCGAACTATTTTCTCTTCGTCAAAGACGATGGTGATCTTTCCTGCAGCTCCAGAGCCATCCATGCTGTAGCCTTCAGAGATGGAGCTGGTCTCAGAGGCCCAGGGGGTAGAACAGCGGCTGGAGGCGGTCTCCCACACAATACCACTGTCCTCACTCTGAACAGTCACCATAGAGAACGATGGATCCACCATTAGGCACTGGAGTTTGGGCTTCACAGACTGGTCCTGGACAACCTCTCGCAGACTGAAGAACAGGGGAATAGACTGGGTCAGGGGGAGCAGAACAGAAAGCTTGCACCGTTCATAAGAGGAAGGGCATGACTAAACAGTCAGACTGTAGGAGAAGATACTTTTAGCTCAGCTCGTGGAAATGTAAGCAGAGGACAAACCAATGAATCAAATCAAAACATATCTGAGTAACATGTGTAGGTATGGAAGTCACGCTCACGCGTTGCACCACGAGGGCAGGTTAGCAAATCTAAGCCAAAAACAAGATAACACCTGCAAATCTATTCTCAAGATGACTACTTGAGAAGTGTATATCTCCAGCATCAGAGTAGGTGCCTGGTGCCAATGTGCCAGTGTGATAGATGCGCTCTGAGCAGTCGCTCCTGCTATGAATACAACTTGGCCCAAGGACGATCGCAGCAAAGTGACGACCCAACACGTCATCCATGTAATATTAGAGAAAAGACGCCTGGGCCTCTCAGATTCATCCGACATATCAATGTCTTCTACTATTTATGACATGACAAGGATGATAAATGAGACTTAAAAGATGGGATGGTGAATATCGCAGCACAGATACCCAGTCAAGCCTCTAGAAACACTAATGAGATGCTTCTCTTTTCTCTCATCAAAGCAGTTTTGCAAATTATGAATGAGCTACGAAGCTTCACTCAACAAATTTAATGAGAAGACACTCCAGCAGACATAACTCCACCAGGTAGAAATTAGTCATGGTTGAAGTAATTTAACTTGTACCATACAGGGAAATGTAGAACAAATGGATAAATACCTGTTTTGAAGCTCCTCCACCTCGTCTTCATCATCTTGGCTGAAGGTCTCTGAAGCCTCACACTCCTGCAGCTCTGTCATCTCAGAGTCCAGACTCTCACATTCATCCATCTTGATTTTACCTGACACTGGTTCCTTTGCAGTTTTGTATGTGTTTTAGAGTCTTCTTAATGAATTCAACCAGTATGAATTGAGAAGAGCTGGTCTGCCTGTTTGTTACATCTATGTTGGGAGCGTGTCCATCTGACTCAGCGAGGGACAGAAATAGGCTGAGCAGGGAATGAAAAGAGGGGAGTGGAGATAGTGAGGGGCAAGGCAATAAAAAGAACTGATCTCAGCCTTGAGTTACGAACAACAATAACAACAGACTCTTAGATTAGGTACATTTTCTGTATATCTTTATTTGACACAAGTGTGGGAAGTCTTCGTTAAGTGGCTTCTGGACTTCACCAGTACAAGCAGCTGAAAGTGGCGATGTGACTTTAAGATCAAAACCCCCTTTGCTAAGTTAAATATAGGCCCTGAGCTGAAATAGTACCCCCCTGTCTCTCTGCTGCTGATGGCCAGACCAGATGCACACACACAGATCATGTTAGGTATCTATCCCATGGCACTGGCATTATGCAAGTCATAAAACTAAGTGTAATAAGGCGTCAAACCACAAAACAAAAACCTGTCAACAAGTTATGTGGGATGTAAGAGGACAGACTACAGCAAATTAAGGAGTTTAGCATTATATCGTAATAAATAAGCCAGTGTTTAATGCCACACCCCAAAATTAATCCTTATTAAATAAGAAATATCCTAAAAACTGCACATCACCAAACTTGTGTTCAAATTTTATCCAGGTCTTCATAACCACATACAAAATAAGAAAAAATATGAAAATACAAACCACTGTGTTTGATAGAGTTAAACAATAGTGGATTTAAACTGATCAGATATACACTATTAAGCAATAACATAATTATCAATGAAAAGGGAAATGGTAATCATGTGGATTATTTTACTACAATAATGTAAGTTTGATATATTAGGCAGCAACTGAATATTTATTCCTCAAAGGTAATGTGTTGGAAGCAGAAAAATGAACAGCACAAGGATCTAGACAGCTTTGACAATGAAACTAAATTCAGTTTTAAAGGTGAAGACTGGGTCAGAGCATCTCCAAAGCCATAGTTCTTCTTGGGTGTGCATGGTCCACAGTCATCAGTACTGACCAAAAGAGGTCTTAAGAAGGACAATCAGATCTCAGTCCATTCAAACACCAGTGGGATGTGTTGGACAAGCAAATCTAATCTATTGATGCCCTTCTTTGCAGTTTACAGGACTTAAAGGATCTGCAGCTAATGGCTACAAGTACACTCTCAGATGTCTGATTGAGTCCAAGCCTCAGTTCAGAGCTTTTTGGCAGAAAAAGGGGAACTACTTGATATTTTGTCAGCAGTAATAATGTTACATTTCCTCAAATGCTTGATTGGATTGAGATAGGATGTCTTTTTTTGTACCACTTTAGGTAGGTACTGACACCTGTAGACCAGGAACACCCAACAACCAGGGCTGTTTCTTGTCATAAGCAAACTAGGCAAATGTTTAAGGCCCTCAAGCCACCAGGGGGCCCCAAAGCTGCATGTTCAGGCTCATCTGAGGAAAATTTAAATGTCCTGTCTTTATCTGTAGCTATCTCATGTGTTTAGTACATCCCTTATATACTTATAAAAATAAACATAGGATATAAATAAAATAAACTGTAATGATAAGCTGTGGCTGGTGTTTTTGTACCATTATTAGGTCATAATCGTTGGACCACACAGTTAGTGACGTGGCGGGATGCCGATAGGCATGATGGGAACGACTGACAGCTACCCACCTACCATTCCTGTTAGCGGGAGTATTAAACAAAACAAACACCGTAATGACATCAAAAAGAAGTTATCTCAGCGGTTGTTGTATTTTCTTACTTAATGTAAACATTTTTTTAGAAACACCCCACATCTGTTTTATTTATTGACATATAGAGGACTGTTGTTTTCCTTGTATTATACTTTATCAGTTTAACTTGCCTAAGTGGGTCAACTTAATAGGTTTAATTTTAACTGTAGCCTGTTTTGATCATGAAGTGTAATAGACTGTGGCCTCTTAGTAGACCATCTAAAGCAGGGGTCACCAATCTTGGTCCTCGAGGGCCGGTATCCTGCAAGTTTTAAATCTAACCCTTTTCCAACACACCTGATTCAAATAATAAGCCTATTATCAAGCTCTGCAGAAGCCTGATAACGACCGTGCTGGAAGAGGGAAACATCTAAAACCTGCAGGATACCAGGCCTCAAGGACCAGGATTGGTGATCCCTGATCTAAAGGGTTAGGAATCTCTTCATTGTAGTACAACCTAGGGGCCCCCAAACAGCATCTTGCTTAGGGCCCCCACGAAGCTAGAACGGCCCTGCCAACAACACCTGCAGTTTAGAAGACCCTCTGACAGTCATTACCGTCATCATTTGGTCCTTATTAAAATTGCTCAGATCTGCTATCACAACACTATCTGATTTTGCAGCTTCTAACACATCAACAGAGGACTAAATGTTCACTTTCTGCCTAAAAAAATCCAACCCAGTGACAGGATCTACTGTAGCAAAATGATCAGCACTATTACCATTTCACCTGTGAGTAGTCATAATGTTGAAGCTGATCAGTGTAACCTTGATAGTTTTGAGCAGGAAAAAGCCAATAGCTGATTAATCAGCCGTTACCATGGGTTACTCATGGTATGGGTTATGAACAAACCCGACCTGAACAACTATTGAACACAACATCCAACTAAAAGCAATTAATCAATAACTCCGGGGCTGTAAAAACTAAAAATCTGACACTGATTTAGTTTGACTTCACATTTTTTTCATCAGATTTTCCCAAAACAGTTTGGATTCAGGTTATCTCTTGTTTGCAGTATAATTTTTTCATCATTTTCTCCACAATCCCAATGTGCTATTGATTAATGTATTCATTACTACCTCCAAAATAACATTGTGAATATACAATTTCCTGTAATACACAACTGTTTACATTTTTATCCTGTCTGCACTTTATCCATGTAGTCATGTTAACATCCTCTATGGACAGTGAAATTTTTTGAAATATGCATGACAGTTTTGTTATTTGTTGTAATTACTCTGTACATAAGTTTTTTCTCCACATTTTTTGGTTGTATAAAAGTGTCTTATGTCATGCAGCTCATATGTGCCTTTAAATTGCACCCCTGGTACAAATGAAGTGTTTTGAATTGAATGGCATCACATGAAGCACACAAATCAAAAGTAAAACTAAGTGTACATTTTCAAAAGATTTAATTTCTTTAAATACAGATTTAAGAGTCAGTATTGTACAAAATGTACAAAAAGGGCAAAGGAAAAAGAAAACCATACTCAAATTGGTTTTAAATAACTCTGTGTATTAAGTGAATGCAAATAATACATCAGTTTTTCGGCCAAATTAATCAAGTAGGTGGTGGCTGTCGCACCTAAAATGAGGATAGTCTTGGCACCAGTCTAAAGAAAATAACACACTAGGAACAATGAGTAAGGAAAGATGTTAAACGAAACATCCAGAGTTGATCTTTCTGCTGCCCTCTAATAATCACATCAGAACATAAACATCACTCAATCCCAGAACTAAAACATAAACATGGAAAGAATGAAAAAGCAGAGGGCCTTAAATGCAGCTGTCAAAAAAAAGGTGTCTGTAGTGTTTAACCCATAATAACTTCACCACTGACCTAGAAAAATAGAAAAAAGGCTTTGATGTTGTAAGTTGGTCCAAACAGGCTGAGTACACTATATATACACATATGAACACAGTGCAGAAACGAACTGACTTATGCCAAAAAGACACTGACACTGCAGCATGGGTCCTTCAAAGTGGATGTAACTAAAACTCAGATTAGATGAGATAAATTTGGCTGATACCAGCAAATCTAAAGCCTGTTGCTTTCTACATTTCAGTAGAAGCAGTTTGTATTATATTGTGCACTAGCTTACTTTACCCTCCAAGAATCTAATAACAGATCATAATCATCCTCCTTCAGTCATCAGTTAAAGTGACTTTTCATCTCAGAGTCCTCACTTGACAAATAAAGCATTTCTTCCTGCCACTCCCACCAACTGCAGTATTTTCACTTAAATAAATTGAACAAAGGCAGCAAAAACATTTGACAGTGAGCACTGTATGCTTAACATGAACAGCTACAAGACAAAGCGATTCTGAGTGACAGCCAGAGTGTTCAGAGTCCCAGAGGCCGAGTGGATGTGACATCAGGAGGCAGCGGCGTTCCTCTTTCAGCTCATCCCAAACGTCTCATATCATGTCTGGGCTCAGGGCTGTCTTGAGGTAGAAGACTCTGGTCAACTTGTCTAATCAGAGGAATCCCTTTATCTCCTCGATGATTCCTCATTAATGACGGTTCTGACCGGGAGGATGGAGTTCAGGTCCTTCTTCTGCTGTAGTCTGTGATACGACTGTTCAAAGAGGAGACGCAGGAGGATTAGGAATAACTCAGAGCAGGGAGAAAAAAGCATCTCTCATCAGGTTTGTCGTGTACCTCAGCAAACTGAAATTTAATGGTCTCAAATTTGCTCATCTCGTGAACAGCTCTGGCGACGTTATTCTTTTCGAATGGCTCTGAAACACAGAAACACTGAGTGAAAAAGCAGCCTCATAGACATTTCTTACACCATTATAATACGTGCTTTAACTGTTTACCTTCCACACATATGAACTTGTTTCTCCACTGGTGGTAACTGTTCTTTGGCAAAGTTTTGGCCTCTCGTACTGAGATTACTTGACTATCCCATCTGTGTGACACAAAAAACAAAAATGTTTCTATCACAACATTGAAGAAATCCAAATTTTTATTACTTTGCAAAAAAAAAAACAGTGTAAATTAGACTGATGCTGTTCATCAAAGTCAAGGATCCTTCCTTGATTGTCACTACATCCTTCAAAAGTCAAGCAAAAGTCCTTCCTAGTGATCAATAAAGTTATGAATAGAACAGTCTAGAAATAGAGGGAAATGTCCCATCCCCCAAACAGCAGTTCAGTAACACATTCATGCACACAACAGTAGTAATTAGTAGAAACTAAACTAAAGGTCAAGCTGCGTTTATTTCTTCTGCTGCAGCATTGCATAAACTTAGCTTAACTTTACAGTAAATGTAGGTATTTTAAAGTAAAAACCATTCTCTTTTCATGCATAACTTACTGTCATTTCATTTTGGAATATGGCACCTAAATGTAATCATTTCAATCATTCTATCATATTACTGTCTTATTATGATTTGATGTATTCTGTGTATTCTTCTCTACTAAATATCCATCTTTTGTAAGTTTGTTTTCCTCTGAATGTTCTACTTATTACAGACATGTTAAACTGCACTGGTGTATGAAATACACAATAAGTAATGTAAATAAACGTGCATTGCCTTTTTTATTCAGTAGTATTTTTAAAAGACTCGTGCAGAGGATTGTGGGAGATTAAACAGTGCAGAGGATCACAGAAGAACCAGAGAATCATCTTTGAAATTTCTCCAAAGGAAGGGTTCTGTCAATGGAAGGATCCTAGATGAAGGAGCAGTGCTCTGAGGCATATCATGATGTAGCTTGACTTTGAGCAACATCTTAAAAGTAGTCCATGAAGGGTTGCCAGGTTTGATAAAATATTTCCAACTTCCCACTCAGTAAAAATAACATTTTTTCTAGCTGTAAATGTTTCATTATTTCTTGTAATTAAGTTGAATAGACTGGGGGCATTTTTTGTTTCCATTTAAACAGAATTAGTCGATATGTAACGTCAACTAATGCCTAAATTCAACAAGCCGGCGACTGTTGAACTTTCACTCATTTTAATATGATACATTTTGTGACAATACTAGCATGTAGACTAATTCTATTAAAATGGAAACCAAAAACCCCTAGCCTATTCAACTTTATTGTAAGATATAATGAAACATTTACAGCTAGAAAAAATAAGATTTTTACTGAAGGGGAAACTGGAAATATTTTATCACACATGGCAACCATTCATGGACTTCTTTGATGCTGCATATATATGACTACTGAGCTTGATCTGATTCTGATAGTAATGTGATGTTTTTTGTGTTACTGATTTGTGTATGTGTTTTGTAAAAGAAAATGTTTTTTAAAAAAAAAGACCTATAAAACAAACCAAAAGAAAGCGGTAGCAAATTAACTACATTCATAGATGAATTTGCAGACCTGTTTAAAACATATAAACTTGCAAGTATCACTTTATTTTGGTTAAAGTTTAATTTATGATACTATGGCAAATTTTACAATTGGGGTTGGTGCTTAGTCATTAAAACTTAATGTCTGAGCTTCGTTAAACTAATCAAATTCAAGGTAAACAGACAAACTATTCCCCATGCTGGCGTTCAGTGTTTGCAGTGTTTGAGTCAACTGACAAAAGCTGGATAAAACAAATGTTTGTGAGGATGGAATCAAATATGTACTAAAGATTTTTTTTAAAGTTTTTGCCACCGAACGTTTTTGGAAAATGTTAAGAGAAAATCAGTCAAAATACGTGACATGTAAAATGCGCCCAAATTTATCAGTGAAACAAATCAAAGTGTTGTGTGTGTTATACATGTTTTAGTTCAGGCTTTTTAACCTCACAGCTTTAACATGGCACGCTAACACACATCCTGCACACCAGGGATTATGGTATGTCAACGTTAGTGCTGTGTAAGGCCAAAGGTCCCACCTGCTACTGTCCTTCAGCCAGAAACATGAAACCGGAGATGATGATGTGGTTTAGAGCAGAAGAAGAGGAGAGCTAGGGGCAAGGGGGGGTATGAGGAAGAGGAATGGGAAGGAAAGGGACCTGAGATTCATCTGAAACACTAGACTGAGTAATGACTGGTCCTCGGGAGATACCTGAAGTCTATGGCATAGTATTTGAGAAAGCCCAGAAGGAGGTCTCCCAGAGAGGACTGGTTTCTTGAGATGTAGGGTGGGATGTGTTTGGATCCCTCTGGCACCAGGTCAAGCTCCATAAGGGGACTAAAGCACTCCTGGAAACAATGAAAGAAAAAAGGACATAGACTCAAAAATGCTTCTTAGACAAGTGTCTTGGAAAACAGAATTTATGCCATGTTTGATACAAGAGACACTTACTGGATAGTCCCTTTGCAGAGAGGGAAGAACGGGTTCATTTAGAACTGTGAAGACAAAATATTTCCAGTTGATATTAACTATTCTAGTTAATAGTAACCAAATAAACAACATTTTTTGTGGGTGTTTTTACACTGACTCCTATATTGCAAGCCTAACAGTAGTTTAAATATTAAAATACACCTGATGTTACAGCTTACACACTAAACAGCTACAATTTTGTTGCATCTTACTGCACAATGACCATAAATTCTATTCTATTTTAATGAACAAAAGCCATTTATTAGCTTCAAACACCAGGCATTAAAGGAGCAATATGTAGTATTTCTACTGCAAATGTTCTACTGAAAAATGATCATCACAGTGTTCACAATAAAGAGCTATAAGTGATACACCAAAGATGCCAATGTATTGGTTTGTAGAGATATGAACTGAATATATTTACATGTGGACAAGCAAATTTACAAGACGACTAGAGGGGATATTGAGTCACTCAATTCTCCCTCTGTGAGAAAATCCAACACTATGGGACCTTTGACCAAACCATCAGAACGTGACAAGATGGGATGAAAACAACAAAGGAACAAGTTTTAGAGCCGAAGAAAGTGATAAAAGCTAGAAGTACTGTTGTTTTCACCAATGGACACAGCTCTAAAGGAATAGAATAGAGTTTGATGCTTCTTCTACATGGGTGAGTTCGATCATGAGGCTTATAAAGGTATAAAGTTATTATGTGATGTTATCTTTGCCAAGTTGCCATTTGTTGAGCCACAGTTCAAACTAAACTGTGACAGTTCTGACCTTGTTTGGATGATTCTAAACAGGTCTTTAGTACAGCTACTGATAATCGTGTATCTTCCTATATTTAATTCACAGATCATGTAGATGTTAATGAAAACTCAGTGTAAATTCAAAGTTAATTATATCACAACAGAAAAAAAACTGAGGACAAAGTAACATCTTCTGCAAATATATTGCTAACTGAACATAAAAACAAGTGTGTCCATCCAATGTCATTGATTAAACTCCATAGGTTTTACTGGTGAATCAATGTTGTAGAAGATGACGATGTTTCCACTTTCACTACGGAGCCTCTGAACTTCCAAATGGGTTATATCTGATGACCATGAAAAGATGACAAACTACATTTACCTGAATTAATTCAACGTATTGATAGGTTTAGTGGTTCAGAGATATTAAACATTATAGTTCGGTGGATTTTTGGGTCTTTATGGGTTAAGACAATGTTATTGTGACTCAGTCAAAATAACAAGCTACAAGTTTTCTTATTTGAAGGAAAAAATTTTATAATACCATAGTAGAGATGTGTGTAGCATCAAACAATGAGTCTCACTTTATGCAACAGGTAATTAAGTCTATGAACACACAGTATTGATTCATTGGTGATTTTGGTAGCTGTAAATGTGTACTTGACTTTCCCCTACTGATGATGTTTGGAATATCAACTCTATACATAACCCTTTAATGTTAACAAATGCTAAATGAAGTGTGGTTGTTAGAATATTAAAAATACTAGTAGTGAAGCACAACAAGATGAACTTTAGGAAAATCAGATGTTGTTAATGGAGCACCAGTCAAACCCTAAAATGATAGAAAAGATCATGGAAGTAGTGATGATATATGACATGTCTGTTAGTTCCAACCAGATGTTTTTAGACAGGTGAATGTTAATAATTCGGATGATTCTATGAAATAGTCAGGTCAATTTTGTGGTACTTTTGACAGGCTTTGTTTGTGAGAAACAGTGTGTTTACTCACTCTGGAGGTAGTGCAGCACCATCAGCACTAGTGTGTAGCTGCTTAACGTCCCTTTACTGGCATCGTTGATTTGACTGTGTCGTGCCCATTTCTTGATAACAAGGATGATGGGTCTTATCCTGAGATCAGCTGTGAGAGACCACGTAAGTAAAGCTGTTCATAAAAGGTTCTTTTCAAACACAGTTACTGAATCTGTACATAGGTGAACTAATAAGCAGAGTAAAGTATTTTGTTTGCACACACCATAGGCATAACTCCTCAGAAGGAATGTGTTTCTGATTCCCACTGTGTTGTTGATATTCAGGTCAAACTCCAGATCACTTTAAGGAGGAGCAACAAAGATGACAGATTAATTCTTACTTATTCCTGATCTGCTGGTGTTACAAAAAGGCTTCAACAAATGTTTTGTTCCTACCTGTCCTTCTCTCTGAACCTGAGAATTGGCACCTTGGCTCTGATCAGTTGAGGTCTGTCCACATATGCTATGGATCAAAACCATCATCATGATATTCATGTTAGTTTTTGTTTACTTTCCTATCAGCTTGAAAATACTCATACACCAAGAAATGGCTCCCTCTAGTGGGATTCTATGGACATAAACATAAAGTCTGGAGGTAAAAACCCACTGCTCAGAAGCCACATTTGTTCTGGTCATTAATTTGAGTTGGATAAAATGTCCCTATACAAAAAAGTGGTCAAAATCATATGTAATCATTTGGTGCAAAGCTTTTTACAACAGTTTGTAAAGTGAAATGATAACTGGTGGATTTTATTATTACTCACAGAGGGATCTGAATAACTTTTGGATGGTGGAAAGTACTTGAATCGGTTCAACTCTTTTCTATAAAAAAAAAAAAAATTACAAAAATACAGATGTTTTAGATTAGGTTAGGGTCTTTGATTGCACATTTTACTGTCTGTAGACACAAACTAGATACAGGACAGAGTTAGAGATACTCACATTTCTACTCATGACTAGACACATATCTGCATCACTACTCCGGCAGCCCAAACCATTCATAGATGATCCAGTCAAGTAAAGCCTTGCATCTGAGAAAAAAAAAAAAAACTTGGTTAGTGTCGGTGACTCAAGGGCACCAGTTTGCCAGCACACAGTTCAAGAGATCCTATAGATGTATGTGATGTGTCTATAACCAAACTAATCACTACCAGTTCCAGCAGTCATCTGTTTTTCAATCAGCACCAAAGGTTCAAGGTGCCCTGGAGATTCCTTGCACCTGCTCAGTACTACAAAAGTTTCCCCACAAATTATTTTTTCCTCCCATGTTATGACCGCAAATTTCATGCCCACCTGCATAGTGACGCTGTATGTCTCTCTGCAGTCGAGCTCGGCATACCTCCTTTCGTGTCAAATCAGAAGACTGCTGCTGGCATGCCTCAAACAGCTCCACAATCTGGGTACTCAGCTTAAGACACAAAACATGTAACTATCATTTAACAATATATAACTACACACATAGTGGGCCTGTCAGCTACAGGTTAAGTCCATCTGACTATACCTTGTCCTTAGCGTAGGCCTGCAAGCTGATGGAGCTTTCAGGTTTAGCAGGAACCTGAGGGTGGGGCTGGGTGGGTAAGCTGGGATAAGATCGAACAGAACTAGTGTAGGATGGTCTGGATGTCCCCGCTGCTGTTTGTTCAGGACGTCGGTGAGGAGAAAGAGGGCGTTGAATTATAGGGAGACCTACAGGTGCATGGGAGGCAGAATCAAAACGCTGGCGCTTCACAGAATGGGGGCTGTAGTCATCAGCTTGTCTCCTGAAGAGAAATTATAACAAAACAATCTCATGTCTGTGTAGGTACTCATTTGCCCAGGTCATCATTCTTCATGGTAGTTCTTCTCAAGTCAACTGGACTAGTTTAGCTCTTTTGACAACATGAACCTGCTCCTGCAGGTTTATAAGTGCAGTTTCCCCCACCAGTTCTTAGAACTGAAGAAGTCTCTTGGGTGAGAAACGAAATGTTTTCAATAGAGCTAAACCAGTCCAGTTGAACCGAGAAGAACTAACCAGAAAAAAAAACCCCAAACAACCTCATAAAGACTTAAATAATTATCAATAGGTGAATTTTCTCCAACATATTTGATTGATTAATTAATTGATTGACTTTTGTATCGTTATTGTTTATTGTATCGTGGACAATCCCAATTAATGAACTGTATCAATAACATAAAAAGGGCAGCTTTAGCCAACATGGCTAGTATCCTGCTGTAGTCCCCGGCCTGATGACAATAGGTACCCTAAAACCAATATATTACAGCACATTTTTTAAAAACAGAGAGTTCAGACAGCTAAGAGATAAGATAAATTAATAAAGATAAAAAGATAAAAGAGAACAGTGAAACATCAGTATAATCATACAGAGACAGCATATATTATCCAAACATATGAAAGCAGCACATACAATATAATCACACACAATACATCAGTACATAAACACAGACAGGGAGGTAAACAGACGGCACATATGGACAGACAGCATCCATGATCACGACACAAGTAACACAGAGCCATAGATTATTGTGTGCAGGTGTAACTGTCTGCAAACCATGTCTTTAATTTAGCTGTGAAAGTGGAGTATGTATGTGTATCTTTAAGTTGGGGGGTAAATTCCAGTTTTGTGTTGCTTTAACATAGAATTATAGCTGACCAAATGTGCTTTTCCTGAATAGGACTGATAAGTCACCCCTTGTGGTGCTTCTGGTGTTCTGACTACTAGTGTTATTACATGGGTTTATGAATGAAGTCAGTGGAGGAGGAGCTAAACTATGTAGGACTTTGAAGACCAGACAGACGGTCCTGTACTTTATTAAGTCGTCCTAACTCAGAAGCTAGTGTTATGTAGGATGATACAATGATGTGAGCTGTTTGGTTTCTGGTCCAAAACTTTAAGGGTTTGTTTATACAGTTTCCAGTGGCTTCAAGGTTGAGCTGTTGGTTTGTCCCCAGCTTGTGAGGCAGTATGTTAGATGTGACATGATCATGGCATTCACATATAATTTGGCAGAATTAAAAGTAATTGTGTTTTGCTGAAGTTTTAAGAGAATTAATAATTGCCTTAGTTTTTATTTCAGAGATGGGCTGAATACAAAAAGATATCTTACTGTTATCAGTTTTAATGATAGTTTCTGTTACTAAAGGAAACGTTTTTGCAATCTCGGCCACAGATTCAGTAAAATATTTATTAAAAGCAGAGGCAATTTGTGCTAGATCTTGTATTAGCTTGTCATTTATTTTCAGCTCTTGCTGTTTCTTAGGCCTGTGGTTAATTCCCATTAAATTCTTAATTTGTTCCCAAATCAGTTTGGTATTACCCTTTCCCTCATTAATAATGGTTATAAAAAAGTTGTCTTTGGCCTTTCTAATAGTTTTTATAACTTTGTTGTGTAACAAAGTGAACCTATGCCTATCAATAATGGTTTCTGTTTTCAGACCTCTTTTCAGTAAGAGGTCTCTTTCTTTCATTAAATTAAATGTATCATTATTTAGCCAGGGAAGTGCATGGTTTTTATTTTTTCCCCTGTTTTTGACTTTTCTGGTGAACTCCTTAACTAAATTGCCTAACTTGGTTGCAAACAGTCTACAGTCTACTTCCACATTGTTCCTGTTTAGTATATCTACCCAATTGGTCTGTTGCACTGCTCTTTCAAAGTTTACAAATTCTCTCTTTGGTATTCTAAGTTGTTCCATAGATTTGTGAGAATGATGGAATCGCTTCTTTGTGATTTTTGTGGACATTAGTATTAAATTATGATCAGACAGACCAGTGATAACATTAAATATTTTTAAAGTTCTCCCGGGCTTGTTACTGAATATTAAGTCTATCTGTGTCTGGGTAGATGACGTTATTCTGGTTGGTCCTTCTGTGATTTGCATAAAATCTAAACCATCATTATCATTTTAAGGGGTTTCCTGTTTGTCTTGTCAAACCAGTTACAACTGAGATCCCCAAGTAGGATCACTTCATTTTTTAAATCACATGCTTGAAGCAGTTTTTTAAATGTAGTGTAAAAATTATTATTAGAGGAAGGTGGAAGATATACGATAATAAGCATAATAAGCATCTGAAGCAAGCAGTAGAATGAAAGACAACTTGACAACATATAAATGGTAAAACTACGTACTTGCGCCCATTGAGCATGGCAAGTATGTGAGGAGGAGGAGGAGGAGGAAGAAGGGTGGGCTTCCACTCATATGGAGGCAGCCTTTCTGGTCCAGGTCCATATAAGCTACAAGACATTATTTTTGTACGTGAGACACAACGAGATAACCATGTTTAAGTTGACTTCACCGTTACTCCACTGATGTTGGTCTTACCTGCCGCCGTGAGCCGGCCTTCGGTGGTTGTAATCATAACAAATGGGTGTGGGAGGGTACGGGCCGTTATCGGGGGCTGACCGGCCCCATGATGCACTGCTGCGGGGTAACATGCTGCGAGTTTTGACGGAGGTCAAGCATCAACTCCGCCAACGTTCCTGAAAAAGTGACAAAACGACAGGTGGAGAGAAGAACAATGACGAACAACGAGATTTAGCAGCATTTACAATAATCCAGCAACAGTCATGAAACTCCTCCAACTAGTTCCAACTGAAATCGAAACTTACCAGTGTTCAGCCAATAGAGCAGGCTAACTGGAGTTAGCTTGCGTTAAACTGTACTTAGCTAGCTGCTATAAACACCCACGTCACGAAAGGAAATATGCGTCTGTGTGAAGAGTAAATCTACCGAACAGGGTCAATGATTTCTTACGTAAAAGGCGATATTATATTCTGTTAAACTCACCAAACAACATATCACATGTAAACAAAACTGAGAATGCTAATCTGAGGTATAGTTTCCTGCCGCGCACTTCCGCTTGACGCTGTGACGCAATGGACGCGATTTAAAAGGACAGTGTCGGTGCCGCTTTAACCCATAAACACCCAAGTGGTACTTCTGTGGCAGCCTCTAAAATTCAGAGGTCTCAAACATGCGGCCCGGGGGCCACATCCGGCCCGCCAAAGGGTCCAGTCTGGCCCGTGGGATGAATTTGTGAAATGCAAAAATTACACTGGAGATATGAATCAGTTTAGTTCAGGTTCCACACACAGACCAGTTTAACCTCAAGTGGGTCAATAACCTATAAATACTCACAACTTCAAATTTTTGTCTTTGTAAATGTAAACATTTTCATGTCATTTTACTGTATTTATACTAAAACAAACTATCATTTCACAAAAAATGCGAATAACCTAAACTAATATGAACATTTACAAATGTCTGAAGTGCAACTTTACCAATATTCTGCCTATTATTAAATGTTTTGTGTATTTGTTGGTCCACTGTGATCTGTAAGTTTTATTATTATAAGTAATATTGTTAAAATTACACTTAGTTTTCTTAAGAAATTTCAATTTGTTCATGTTATTCACATTGTTTCAAAGGATGGTTTGTAGATGTAAACATTTTCATCGCATAATTTAACTCATTCTGCTCTAAAACATAGAGGAAAGTTTGAAGTTGACATTATTTATATATTATTATCTTATTAGTTTTGGTGGTCCAGCCCACTTCAGATCAAATATAGCCTGATGTGGCCCCTGAACTAAAATGAGTTTGACACTCCTGCTCTAAATGAATTTTTCTCTCTTTTTAACTTTTCTTAAGGGATTTATCACCATTTATTACAAAATTATCCTCTGTATTTTGTGTGGGTTTTTTGTGTGAAAATCAGGTATTTTCCTATATTTAATTTACTGATCATGTAGATGTTCATAAAAGGTCAGACTAAAGTTGAAGGATATTATATTAAAAGGAGAGAAAACTGATGAAAAAGTGACTTTAACAACAAAGACATCAATAACTGAACATAGAAACAAGCATCTCCATCCACTGTCACTGATCCAACTCCATGGGTTTTACTGGTGAATCAATGTTGTAGAAGATGATAGTATTTCCACGTTCACTGAGGAGCTTCTGAATGTCCAAATGGGTCAAACCTGATGACCATGAAAATATGACAAACTGTATTTTACACCAATTATTTCAACATATTGATAGGTTTAGTGGTGCAGAAGTTATTAAAGAGTTTAGATCAGTGGATGCGTTTGGATGCCAGTGGCTGTTTGGGTCTTTTTGGGTCAAAGGAGAAATCTACAAAAACAAACAAACAAAAAACAGAAATGTCGATAAACATACAGTATTCTTCCAGAGAAAATAAAAGTTTAAACTTGTATATAGGCCTTTATTTGTTATGAAAGGTTACATTTGGGTGGATTGATTTGGACTGAATTAAAGATGGCCTAAAAAGTTACATAAACATTTTTCAATTTGCTTACTGAATGAGGGGTAAACCTACAGTTCAGTATAACCACCATCACACAGGATTCAATGTCTTTGGATTCCATCTTTTCGACTAATTAACAATTTTGGTGATGTTTTCATGCACAACATGGAACAATATAGATAGATGTCACATTCTACCAGTGATAATTGATTTATTGACAAGTGATGTCCCAGATAACACATGACCCTGATCATTTTTACTGGATTTATTTTTGTGTCATAATGAGGAAGTCAGTGACCCAAACATAACAGTCCGGAAATGTAGCAGTTCAAGTCTAGTTTGGGGAGACCAGGGAATGTTGTAGCATAGGGTTAAGCTTGAAAAAGAAAAAAGAGCTGCAGTAATGGCACTGTACATCTCTATTTGAATCTGACAGGAGATGTCTCATATCAAATAACAGATTTTGATTTAAAAGTAGCAGTTTTAGATACATCAGCATCACTAATACAACTAAAAACCAGCTTATGTGATTGAATTTGATGTTTTGCATTCATCCAACCAACCTACTATAACAGCTATCAGGTATAGTATAAACAGTTCATTCATGGGGGGATCCATCTATGTTTTCCACAACTGTGACAGGGACTGAACCCAGACCTCTCTCACAAACACACAGAAATTGTTAAAGCCTACATTTTAAGATTTAGAGTCAGTGTTTTAAAATTATCATTCCTTATTTTTCATTCTTTAATAACTTCCTGTCAAACTGGATCTTATTACTTATCAATATAATAGGACTCTGTATACCTGTGAGAAATAACAACAGCTTGGATAAGAAGTCAGTGCTGAAGTATTTTTAACTGTAATACCGCTGACAACCACTAGATGCTGACTCCAAAAAGACTTGGCTCCCAGACACTTTTAAACTGAGTTAACATTTTTTCCCAGCTGTCATTCTGGACTTGTTCATATTCAATAAATGTTGTGCAGGTGGATATTTACATCGATTCTCTGATAATAAGAATACAGTGAACAGGCATCTGATTTTGTATAGGACTACATATCACTTTTTATCCCTGGTCCCCATGCCCCACATATTAAGACCCTATACCACATTATTTTTTTAAAAGGGTCATATGATTATTGTCAGATTGCCATTATATAACATAAATATCGACTGAATTTCTACAAATGGTAGATTTCCATGCACTGATTTTATTTGAGCATCCCCCATGGTGGGATCAGTAAAGTCTTATCTTATCTTATCTTATCTTATCTTATCTTATCTTATCTTATCTTATCT
>JAPQRP010058258.1:0-22797 GCA_037367295.1 Apogon hyalosoma | reverse complement strand
GTGGGGCGTGGTTCAAAAAAGGTTGAGAAACCTGCCCTAAAGTATTTCAAATTAGCTCAACCTTAAACATTTACAACAGTAAAATGTAACAAACACATATATATATATATATATATATATATATGTGTGTGTGTGTGTGTATAAAAAAACATATATAATGGTAGAAACAAACAAAGACTAATGTATTGCTCTATATTTATTTTTCATTTATTTTTGAGTATATTACAGTGTGACCTTAATACCTTTACATACAGGAAGTAAAGTTCATATATATTTCTTTTGCCACTGAATACTTTCATATTCACATCAGAAAGCACACATCATTCACTGTGTTTTTTGTCTCTAGCTTACCATTTAAACCCAAACAAGGCTACACTTACACTAAGCACTTTAAAGAAAGCCACATAGGCTATTAAAGCAGTGAAAGGCATTGACTTAATTTAAAGCAGAACGGCTTATGTACACTCATTTACGCTGTTCAGATAAAAATAACTTCTGTTACAGATGGGCAGACAGAATTAACATGGTACGGTAATGTGTGCCGACATGCAGTATACACATATAAACACACATTGAGACCCTGAGTGCAGATTTAGAAATCCTGAATCAGAGAGAAAAAAAAAAAGAATGGACGGGGATACTTGTGGTCAGGCCATGTATTTATAGCATGTCCATCCTCTGAAGCTGTAACAGATTTGAGGCTTAGTGTGCAGTAAGTGCATATATATAGCGGGTGTTAGTGCCCTCTGATGGACTGGCCTTAGAGGCTGATTATCCACAGGTTTCTACAGAGGAGTTTTCCTTCTGTATATCTGATAATCTTGTGTCCTCATGCACCCTCCTGCTGTGAGCATCACTCCCTCGGTGCATATAAATTGATCAGTGTCACCACAGGCTGAGGGAGCGGGAAGGACAGGTCAACAAAACAAAATTACACAAACACACATAAACACCCACCCTGCATCCATGTCGCCACCTGATTTGACACCAGAGCAGTCGTCAGGTCTTCACCACAGGAGACACTGTAGCCTTTCAAGATGCACATCTATAGTAATGCGGCGAGAGGATTAATGGCACTAAAGATTAATGAAGTTATAGAAGAGGTACACAAACACACATGTGAATGGTAAAAGTCCCCATATGGTGCATACTGTTGGAGAGCAGGCTCCTCTTGCCCTTCATATGGAGAAAACCTGGAGTCTGCTAATAATGGAGAGCAGAACCAGCATGTGTCATTTAGTGCACACACACTTGCACACATAACTTGAAAAGGTGCGCCTGCTCTGAAGTGTTTCTTCCTAACACTTAGTCTCAGGGATTATTATTTTTACCTCAGTGATCTTATTCTTTCCTGTCTGCCATGCACATGGTGGAAATTCCCTTAATCAGGACTGATTGTGTGTGTGAACGTGTTGGTGTGTGTTGGCTTTCCGTTGAGGGGACACAGCCTCGGTCCATGCGTCATCTTGGCGTCCCGCTCCCACGGACGCTGTGAAATTCCCACTCCTGTTGAGAGGATTACACTCACACTGTGCACACGCGTGGCTATGCGCTGTGTGTACATGTGGACATGGATAGAAGAGGCCATCATTTCAGTTTATTAATGAAAGACTTTAATATCTTGGAAGGGTAAAACAAATAAATAAAACTAAATAAATAACAGCAAACCAAGTGGCAACAACCACAGCTTGAATTTGAAGCTTGCGTAGAAGTATCTGAATGTGTAAAACCAATATCAGTGCCTGTCTCCAATCAACACTCATTCAGTAAAACATCAGATTCTGTGTTGAGAGTCAGGAATTTTCAAGTAGGAGTAATTCTGGTTCAGTTGCCTTATTTGGATGTGTTAACACATGTACTGGTGGTTCTTTTGAAAGCTATTGCTCCATTAGCAGGATTTTAGGGCCGCTTGAAGGCTTTGATGTCTGCCATGTGTGCTTTGACTGGTGTGATTGGCAGCTCGCTTGCCTGCTGACTCAGACTTTCACGACTTCTGTTTATTGAATAAAACATACCCCCCCCGCCCGCGACAGTTTTACTGCAGTTGCGAATCAAACTTTACATTAATAAGACCATCAAAGGATATTCTTACACAAATGTTTCATGGAGTTTGGTCTTACTTTATTATACCCATCATAACTTAGCTATGTTGGCTAATGTTAGCACTGATTTGGTATTTTGCTAATTATAGTGTGTTTATACAGTATATGAAGGTTGCATTACTGTTACTGCTCTGTGTATGTTTACGTTTACAATAGGAAGTAGCTGAAATTGCTCGGAAGCATTTCATTTAACATTTCTTAGTGAACTGTGTGGACTGTGTGGTTGGTGTTGTAAGTAAGCTTGTGGTAGCTTCACACCTCGCTCTCAGCCAAAATGCTAAACCTGAGCCTTCAAAACCGTTACCAACTAACCAATGTTAATGGTTTTACAGTGGATTTGTCCTGTTCTTTTATACAGTTTATGACCCAAACAAAAGCTATGAAGTAGGCTATTGTATTGATGTATTTTACCATTTTTATACACATCCGACCTGCTGATCTCTGTGATGTTTGACATGTAAGCACTATTAATGCCAAAAGTAGTGCCACTTTTTGCATGGTTTGTAATAAAACCAGCCCAGCCTTTTGATTGCCTACACCATCATTTTGTTCATGAATGTGACTGGTGCCAACCCACAAAATACAGCAGGGGAAATGAAGCCTGTTGCCAATCAGTCATTGCAGAGTGCTGGCTTAATGAGGGTAATCATACTAAGAGGTCCCAGCTCCTAGAGATCTGCGGGCCCCCCATCCTTCAGTCAGCAGTCAGAGCTGACTCTAACCTGGTGGTCAGAGGTCAGGGGTACTGCCATGCACAGCTGGCAAAGATTAACAACACAGCACATGTGCACACACATACATTCACATAAACAAATGCACCATTGTACATCGACTCTTGGCCATGCATGCTTGCTTGGACACATGTTAAAGTGTTTGCTTGCATTCATTTAGTTGTGATGGACCATTACAGCTAGAGAATTGCCACAACAATTCAAAAACAGAAATGGCATTAAGATTCTCCAGGTATGTAGAGGCTGCAAATAAAAAAAAAAACAACTTGAATTTATTGTAATGTTGAAAGAGTATAATGATTAAATGCTTATTATAAAGTCCTCCTTTGTTCTTCTGAAAAGCAAAGTTGTCGTGGTTTAAAGTGTAACACATACTAACACTTGTGGCAAACCACTCACAGACAGACAATGTACATTTCTGCAACACAGGGAAAAGTGTAATCTCAACTTTCTGAACCAAAAAAAGTGTTTCATATTAAGGCTATGTTCAGACGACAACACTCATGGTACTTTTCTTTTGCATATTCTGAAAGTTTCACGTCCATATATGAACATTTCAAGAAATAGCAACGTCCAGATGGAAACGGGAAAAATGTGTTAAAATGGTGTAATACGTATGCCAGACCTATATGTGGTGTTGTACACAAACGCAGACAGAGCCACAGGATACACTAAAATCACAAAAGAATGCAGGGTCCGGGTCGCCCTTCTAGCAGGACACCGTAGTGGATGTAAAAGTATCTGACACATGTATCTGTTCATGCGTCTCCGCTGGTCGCAGAGTTGATACAGCATTACCAGGTTTTGCTGTAGTAGTGCTAATAAACTTAGCAGTGCCTGCAGCACAAACACAACTCTGGTTTTCTTCTTCTGGTCACGTGGTATGGGGTCATCATTTCAAAATAGTGGTGTTTTGCCTATCCATAGTGCAATGTGAGGGCGGCGTTGTGAGATTTTTCCACTCTGGGACCTGTTCTCAAAAAAAATACTGTTTCAGGGCACTGACAACGCCAATGTCATGTGGATAATGCCAAAACGATATTAAACTTTTGCAGATTGACATAATTTCATTGTTGTGTGGGCAGGCTCTAAGATTTTTAGAAAATTGCGTATAAATATCTTAATATATTATAAATATCTATATAGTATATAGATCTATAATATCTGTCTATATAACATATAAATATTTATCTAGTTTTCAAATATTTAACAATTAGTAAAGTTTAGTTTTGGCTCTGATACAGTGTAATTTAACAAATTAGCAACATTTAGACAAAACCAAAATTGCAACCCCAGTGTTTTTAATGTTTTTAACCTACAACAGTCAGGATGTGAACTTCAGTTTCTGATGCTGATGTCCTAGATTAAGGCAATCTTTCACCCACTTAAAACACCTCCTTCCTCTTGAGGCATGGCAAAGAAATATTGTATTCATAAAGCGAAATTAAATTTAGAGCACATGTATCTGTATTTTGCAAAAACAATGCAACATTTTGTTACGACAGTGAAGTTTGTAAATAGAAGAAATCCTAGTGATCACAACTAGAGAACTGCTGAAGGAAATAGTGCTGCACATGCAGACTGTGTTAGTCACCTATCTGGCTGAGCCTGTTTGTAGGTCAGAAGGCCTCTCTCCAGAGAAGCTCATTGTGTGGAAGCACCCAGGGCCGGAGAGAAAGTACAGAGGGAGCGTCCAGGGACAGTGTCACTGTATGACTTTGTGTTCAACGTATGCTTGTCTGCATTGTCTTTCCTTTGTTTCTACTTGCAGTATGTACGTGTTGCCTGTATATGAGCGTGTATGTCATTGTCCCTGGTTGAATGAAGCCTTTATTTTCTGTTGGGCAGAATGAACACGAGCCATGTGCACATACACACCAGAGTGTGCTCGAGCACATATTGCACCCACAGAGCATGTGACCGGCCTGATCAGACCCTGACCAGATTCTCTTCATCCACAAACACACATATCCCCCACCACCACCACAACATGCACATGGCATGTGACATCTTGCCTAATCACACTCCCAACCATCACACATCACTACACAAACACATTTTATTTCCTTTTTTTAAGAGTAAACACTCATCAAACCTGGCCTACACAAAGCATTCACACATGTGCAGTTTGGACACACACGCACACCTGAGTGTGAGCAGCTGGTGTGTGCATGTGTGTCAAGGAGGATCTGGCTGAGATGTGTGTGTAACAGCCAATACTGACGAAAGAGGCAGAAAATAAACATAGGGGCTCATGGGGAGTATTGTAATCCCAACTTCCTGTCACAGTCAGCGCCTATTTACAGCCCAACAATGGGCAAGGCACAGCCTGTGCACAAACACAAGTGGGTTACTTCAATTCTTTCTGTGTGCATGAAGTGATACTGAAATAGATTAGTAACCTAATACAAATATATTGTAAGGAAATAGAAGATGTTTGCTAACAGGGTTGTTATTTTTAAGAATATCCCCCTAAATGTGACAACATATTTATGAGCACTTTGTTTTTTTAATCTGTACTACTAGTGTATGGTATCAAATCTCCAACACTCTTACCAAAATGTAGCAGTAGACTTATCAGTGTGGTGTCAGATTTAAAAAAAAAAAAAAAAGTACCAAAACTCATTATCAGTTATTTTGCCTGGTCTTGTCTATATATGCCATCTAAAATCTAGACTGGATCATGAAGAGGGACAGTCCACTGCAGATGAATTTAATGATTTGAACAATTCAGACAAGGTGATGCATCTAAAAAGATAAGCCTTTAAGTAATTTTTCATGTCAAAATACCAATATGTTCCAACATGTGAAATATGCAAATATGCTTCTTTTTCTTTCAGTAATGTAGATCAGTTAGAGGTTTTGCCTGTTTGTTAGACAAAGCAAGCATGGTGTCGCTTTGAGACCTGTTGATAACATTCATGCTTTCAGGGTGGGCTATAAAATCACATTTCAGAGTTTTGTGAAACTTATGTAGGCTACCCATCAGCAGCAAAGCAGTTTGGCAAACCGTTCAACCAGTGCCCTACCTGAATCCACAACTGCCTGCTTGGTTAAGAAGTATGGGCACTGCTGCGTGACCTTTTAGAATTCACCTAAGCATCATAAGCTGCCTAAATGTGAAACTGCCACTGGCAGCAGAGTAGCTCATCACTCTTGTTAATGTAATATACCACCAAACTTCAATCATTTGAAATTTCCTGGTGTCCTGACATTGTACTTCATCTTACTTCGTTTGTACTTTAGTACAGCTTGCACATCCATTTCGACATTTGAGGTGTTAAAAAAAGCTCTGGCACAAAAACATTTTGTATAGTGTTATATGATACACAGCCCTATCTGCAACATGATCCAATATTTTTCGCAGATGTGTTTATAGACTCTTTGATACAGTGAAAAAAATCCGCTCCTTCTGTGCAGAATTGAAGTGTCTGTGCTCATTCATTGTCATGGAATTTCTCTGCTCCTGTGTGTGTCTCTCAGCTTTGATCATTATGTTTTGGACCACAGTAGGTCTGTGTAATCACAGCCTTAATCCTTGGCCTAGAATCACACACAGTAACAACTGACTTGATAGAAAGCCTCCCCTCTGTTTCCCAGAAGGCTTTGCTCAAATCCATACTTGCATTGATTGTTCAATCTACTTCTTTGGTTAAACAGGGTAAAGGATAAAGCTGTGTCTCTTGGATGAAATGTTCTGGGTGTGTATGTGTGTGTGGAGGAACACATGCATCCGACCATGTGCCTGAATGAGGTGGCAGGATACAGGAGGTGTGTGTGTGTGTGTGGATGTTCTTGTGTGTCTCAGGCGAGTGTGGTGGGCAGCTAAACACAGGCACTCAAAGAATCTCTTTCTTCTCTTTTGAAGTGAGTTCAAATGCTCTTCAAAGACTGTCTGCCCGTATGACGGCGCAGAAAGGGGGGAACACAGAAAGAATGGGTGACCATGTGCTCTAAACACAGCTTCAGTTGCTGCAGATAGGATTACGCAAAGTGGTCGTCTGCCTCCAACTATGTATTTCAGAATTATGTGTATTAGCAGCTTGTGCACAGCCAGGCATAACAAACTTTTAGTTGTCTGTGCTCCATATTAGCTGACTGCCATGAGCCAGACTCACACAAGTATTGGCATAGTCTTTGTATTATTGGCTATTTGTTTACAGTACGTCGATATTTACACCAATTACACACTCAGTTGGTAGTTTATCAGGTAGGAACAATAATCCAATCTAATACAATGAATCAATGCAGGTTATAATAACAGTTACAGAATATATCATTTCAACATCATCATAGTGATGTATGAATGTCAAATGTCAAAGAAGGCAAACAGCGGGCAAACATTCCATAATCATCTTTCAGCGCATTGCAATTGATGTGGGTTGATGTGTTTTCAGGCTTTAGAAAATCTGACCCATGACTCATATTTTTCAACAATCACCTGTATTTTCAGACAGGTAGAGGGTTTACATACATGACTGACAGTTGTAATTGCCAGTCGCAGATTACATTCAGTCAGACACAACCTGGATGTAATTCCACTGCTCTACCCCATACTTGGAAAAGTGGTTTAACAGCATGAAATAATGTCACTTGGCAACAATGTCATCTATATTTATGTGTAGTATTTTGATCTGGACCAAGAGGAGACGGCTGCAGACAGAATATTCTCAAATTCCGGCATATTTCCCCCCAGATATCGGCTCCTGCAGCTTTAACTCCAACGTAACATGGCTGAACTTTTTTGCTGCCTGAAGTGAAAAGCAAGAGTGTTCTCATGGTGCATCTAATCCACAAGAGAAGCCTGTGTGACATTTATAGAACCACAGATAATTCACGTTTTTACATTTATACACAGTACTGTAGAATCTTTTTTCTCCCTGTATATTGCAATTTTCTTTTTTGACATCTTGCAGCCATACTTAGAATGTATATGTAAAATCTGTTGTTTTGCATTGCCACTATGCAATAAATAGTTGTTACATAAATTTAATTTTCTGCTGCAGCTTCCATTATTCACCTTGGACCTACAGAAGAGCTTGTTGACTTTTCTATCATGGGCTAATTTGATCACGGTCCTGTCGTGGTTTTAATTCTGCTTGACTTCCTGCCTGTCTCTGTCTGTCCCTTCGTTCTCTCCTGCCGCCCTCCCCTCCTTCCCCAGCCCTTGTGAGTGTCTTCCCTAGAGCAGAAATTACATGCTGCTCTGTGCCTGGCGTAAACAATGTTTTCAACAGTGCGGGCCTGTCCTGTCTCTCGCTGTCTCTCCCTCTCGCTCGCCCTCACCCTCTGCTTCTCTCATTGCCTCGGGGGACAAGAGAAGAGCGCAGGGAGAGAGACAGAGTTGGGATAAAGACGAGGGGGGGTGGATTGATGAGAGAAAGAAAAGAGAAGAGAGGTATCAGTAGGATAAAGAGGAGCAGGGGGGAGGGTTGAAGAGAACAAGTGAAAAAGAGCAACAGTCTGTTCCCAGAGCAAGAACGGCCCAACAAGTCTGTATAATAAGCATAATAAGAGGGGGTGAAGGGCGCACCTCCCCACCACCAAACAGACACACACAGCCGTCTGGATAACTACCATTCAGCGTAATGATAGTCAATGGGCTCTGATTAACTCAGCATTACCGACATACCCTGAAGCCCCTATCTTTGCCAGCACACTTCACTTAACTTGTACCAGCAGACACATGCTGGAGGACGATAAAGCACAGACTAGCACTATAAAAACAGGTAAGCATCCAGTCACGAAGGACCAAAGTCCAGATTAAACCTTGGATTTGACAGCCAGGCTTGTCCCCAGAGCAGAACAGGTGGCAGTTTCGGTAGCTTGTTCTCTCCCTGATGGACAAACATGTCTTCTCTGTTTCTTCCTTGCTTGTCTTGAGCTTTATCTCTTGTTTTTGCTCGCTCAGTTTCCTTAGTGTGTGTGAGTGAGTGAGGGAATGAGTGAGTGAGTGAAGGTTGGCAGCCAGGGATCTAGAGGTTACATAAAGTGGAAGTGAATCTGGGGAAGAAAGCAGAGAGATGTTACATAAAGTGCTGTAGCTGGACAAAGGTTAATAAAAATGGAGCCTTGTACTGTAGGCAGGAGTCATGGAAGAGGGAAAGCTTGAAAAAAGAGAGAATGGCCATTATATAAACAGATAAAGAAGGGGTGAGTTATTGGTGGCTTTGCTTGGGTGTTACATAAAGAGATGGGCCCATCTAGTGACATTAGTGACAGAATGTGCTGTTGTGTGTACCTTCAGAAACTCTTATTTTCACTTTACTCTTTGGATTTCCATTTAACCACAGTCTATGTATGATAGCGAAGGTTATGCAGTAAATACAAGTCTCACACACACACCTGTCAAAAATGCATACAACTGCCCACACACCCTTGCACCCTTACAATCCACAGAAGCTGAAAATAGGCCCACATTCAGTTGCACTGGTGTCACTGCATAGACTGACCTCTGATCCTCTAATTGTTTGTTTATCCCTCTACACAGCGTCACTCGGCTGCCTTACAGCCCAGTCCATCCGCTGCCTCTCGTCTGCGGCGTGTGCTCCCTCTCTTCTCTCCTTCTTATCCTCTTTCTCCCCCTCTTCCTCCTCCACCCCCTCCCCTTATGGATCTGCTTTGTGCAAATGTCATACAACACTCTGTAATATCTATCATTAGAAGGGGGTGACATGAAAGGCTCATGCTGAGTAGTGTGTGTGTTTTGCAGTGTACAGGCACATCTGCCATTGGCTCATTGACTTCAGGAGCAAAATTATATTTTAATGAGCAGCACGTTTTCAGTTAAATGTCTCAGTGTTGTTAAGAGGCCAGTATTCTACATTTACTGGTAAAACAAAATATGGATTAGTTGTATATACAGTTAGTTATTTGTCTTTGCAGCCACAGCCAGTGTTGGGAATGATACTTTTTACTGTGACAGAACATAGATTACTAGTTACCCTATTGCTATTAAGCTGTGCAATAAAGCCAACATGTCCAGTAAGCAGCATAAATCTAATGACATACTATCAAAACTTAACCTTTTTGTAATAGTGCAGTGTTTTATGCCTGTCTAGTTACTTGCAGGCATTTAACATTACATGCTTTTTGTCTGCACTGCATATTATCTGTGTTATTTAATCATATCTATACATTTTTGCCTTACAGATACTACTACAACAAGAGGATCCTCCATAAGACCAAAGGCAAGAGGTTCACGTATAAGTTCAACTTCAACAAGCTGGTGTTGGTCAACTACCCCTTCATTGACATGGGCTCTACTGGTAAGCCAAGACTGTCTACTGCTCTGTGTGCAAGCCTGTGCATGTTCTGATTTCTCCTAAACTCACAGTTGGGGAATATAATTGCATGGGATTATACAGGTGAATATAGTTTGCTGTTTGTCATTATTCTCACCTTGTTTTTTCTTCTCTTCCCTCTTGTGTTTTGACATCTCTAGGAAGCACCGTTCCTCAAAGTGCCCCTCCTGTCCCCACCGGTGCAGGTACCCACTTCCGCTTCCCCCCTTCTACGCCCTCTGAAGTGCTCTCCCCTAACGAGGACCTGCGAAGCCCTGGGGTTGTGTTCAGCTCTGTTGCCCGGCGGATGGCACGAGGCTCTGTCAGCGACTGCAGCGACGGTACCTCAGTCAATTCTGAGATTGAGGAGGGAAACACTGTGGCGGGGGAAGAGAGGGGAGGAGACAGGAGTGTGAGTGGAGGTGGAGGAGGGCCTGGTGGTGGTGGTGGTGGTGGAGGAGGAGGTTACCGGAGCATCATCCATCCACGTCTATCTCATGAATCTCTGTTCCGCATGTATGGAGGACCAGGAAACCCCACTGGGCACCCAAGCTCGCGTGGCCCCACAGGGCACAGAATCCACCCAGAGCCCTTGTCGCCATTTCCCGTGTCCCCTCTGCCAGGGCCTGGAGGAGCCGGCCTCTTAGCACCTCCTTTATCACCTGCACTCTCCATGACTCCCACATCTCATCTTCCCTACACTCCCTCACCGACCCTGTCACCGATGCTAGGCTCCCACTTCTCCTTCAACCCAGAAGACATGAAGCGCTACCTGCAGGCCCACACCCAGTCAGTGTACAACTATGGCCTCAGCCCTAGAGCCTTCCTCCAGTACCCCAACATCGTCATCCCTCAGCCCCACCGGCCCACTGCAGAGAAGTCCAGCCTGACTGGAGAGAGAGGCGTGGCCGAGAGGGCAGACAGAGCAGCAACAGCCGGGGGAGGAGAGCGGGGAGGAGACCGACACCACCATCCATCCCTGGCCCACTCTGCCCACCACCACCCGCATCCACCTCACTCTGCACACCCTCACCCCCACTCCCATCCTATGCATCACCCACTGCACCTGGGCGAGGAGCCCCCGCACATGTCTCCCTTCAAGTTCAAACTACAGCCACCGCCACTGGGCAGGAAGCAGAGAGATGGGCAAAGCCAGAGTAAACTCCGTCAGAGCTCCCTTTCCTCCGGCTCTGGATCTGGGTCCATGTCGTCCACATCTGGTCTGGGCTCCTCACTGTCATTTGGCAGTGACCTGAGCTCAGCCAGTGGCTCAGGCCTCATCTCTGCCTCCTCATCAACGCAGTCCCTAAACAGCGCGGGACTTCCTAAGATCAAGGTGAGACTAGAAACACACTAGAACACCTCCACTGTTTTCCACACCAGGACTTTACTTTGATGGGCCACCCAGGTTTATGAGCAGTTACCTAAGGATTTAGCAAAGTAACCTTAATACATACACCTTTATGGGGGGTTATACAGTACAGCCTGCTAAAATCTAATTTGACCTGATGTAGTATTATAATGAACTGAAAATATGACAAATCTGGGGTATTTTTTTTCCTGATCTGTTCCATAATGCATTTAGATTGACCTTGGGCGATACCCTCCCATTCCAACCAGGTTTCATAAAAATCTGCACAGTAGCTTTTGCTAATCTGGCTGTGAGACAGACACATTGGGAAAAGGTAATAAATATATAACAAAGGTATACTGCAATTAATTTTTACTTGGATTGTATTTGAACAAAAAAATCTATGCCTTTGCAACCTGGAACTTTTCTGTCACTCCTGTGACCTAATGCAGTTTTGGAGAAAGTGAAAAAGTTATTTAATAGTCACTATTTCATTATGAACAGGCAACTAAATTTTTCATCAAAGGAAAAAATGCATGTCAGACTAAGTTAGGAATCAGAATTGGCAAAGAAAATTGCCTTTGAGTATCTCTACATTTAACCACGCATTACTTTCAAAGTTCAGTACTGAGTCTTTAAGGATTAATGGCACTCAAGTATTTCTTGAAAAAACAATGTGGGACTAGTTCATGTTTATCAAATCTTAATATATTCTGTTGTGATAATCTTTTATTCATTTCCCTTTTTGTGTGACTGTACAGGTGGAGCCTATCTCTGACATTGAGTCAGAGGAAGAGGTGGAAGTGACTGACATCAGTGATGAGGATCCAGATGAGAGAGATGAGGACTTTGAGCTCTTCTCCTCCCGCCACTCCAGAGCTCCTGACCACCACCACCATCACCACCACCACCACCTTGCTAATGGCACAGCTGTAACACCACATCAGTCCCACCCCGATGAGGACCTGGATGAAGATGTGTTTAAAGCTCCTGCTCCACCTCCGCCTGGCCTGATGCCCTTCCTCACTTCAATGCATACACACTCCAACCGTGGGCTGCCAACCCTTAAGACCGAACCTGTCGATCCAGGGGACAGTAACACACCACCGCCACAGACGGGCTCAGCAGGAGCTTCTCAAACCAAATGCATCCCCCTCAAGTTGCGCTTTAAGAGGCGCTGGAGTGAAGACCAGCGCATGGAAGCCTCACAGGAAGAGTCAGACGACAAGAAAGTACGACCAGAGGATGAGAGGCAAAGTAATGGACGGATGGAGATGGACGAGGATGGGACAGGCAGTGGAGAAGGCGACAGTCCTCCTCCTTTAACATATGAGGGCTCCTTAACCACTCCATTGGCCACACATCGCAGGGTGAGCGCCGAGTTACATCGTGCCACTGCACAGCTGTCTCTGGAAAACAAAGACTGCTGATGAGAAACACTGCCCAAACACTACTGCCCTAGTAACACTGGAGGTGGTACGGGAGTTTGTAAATCTAATCCCTGTACCACACTGACAAACTAGAAAAGACCCCTGAAACCTCCAGTGAACTGGGAGAACAGTCCAGCATACATGCATCAAACTAACACCTCAAAGACTGCCAGGCTCTTGTTCTGCCACATCCACAGTCTCCTTGTCTAGGTGAGGGGTCTTCTGGGACAGATTGTTGAGGAGGAGAGAGTCACTGCTATCCTAGGCTAACAAGGCTGAAAACAAAGAGAGGCTCCGTCTTAGAACTTCTCTCCCACGTGGCCAGTTGTGTTCCAGATATTGTGCCCCAAAATTCCAGCTCCTGCCTTTATCCCCCAGCAGTAGAAATGGCAGTCGGTCAACTCTTTCCTCAGGGGACCTGCACTCCCTTAAAGCCCAGCAACAAGCCAAGGCCGACAGCTTCGCACTCTCCCTTATGCTACTTTCCTTAGACAACGGGACTTCAATAAGTGCCTGTATGTAAAACCCACAGCCATGAAGTGACAGAGAAGAGCACAAAGAAGGGAGAGTACTTAGGAGGAGGATCGGTTTCAGTTATCATTGCTCCATTCATTTAGCAGATATTATTAAAATCATGGGGATAAAAAGGAAAGTGTGTCCCCAAGACTGAAGAGTGGGGCTGTTGGGTGTGTCCTGACAGGACTCTTTAACTTGGCCCACTCCACTCAGGGAAGCTTATTGCTGTATGTTTATTGGATTCATGCACACAAACACACACATGCAAAAAGAAAAAAAACAAAAAAAAAAAAACAAAAACCCAGAAAGAACCCAGCCAATAGTGAATGGATCTTGGGGGGACACGCAGTTGCTGACAGGCACTAAACAGTGTTCACTGTGGTGCAAATCTGTACACATATTAACACTCTGACTCTGGCACACTGTTCTTTCAGAGCTTTTTGACGTTTGTACATCCTTCTTTCTGCCTCTTTCCTATCCTGCCTTTCTTTCTCTTGCGGACCACCTGTGGAAAGATCATGATTCCACTCTCAGAAATAATTTGAATCCCCAGGGAGATGTGAGGAGAAAACTGCAGAGAACGAAGAGAGAACGAGCTGCTGAGGGGACCACAAGGGGAAAGCAGCTGCAGAGGAAAGGTCTGAGGTTAGGAGGTGGGAGTCGCAGTCACTGCTAACTTGTTAACCAGCCTTTTTACCTCTCTCACATGTAAAATAGTTCCCCCTCATCTCCCAGCAGCCCAGAGTCCTAATTCACCAGCTTACACTCCTCTAACAATCATAGATAGTGTTCAACTAAACCAGCAAATGTTCATACAAACATACACACATGCACGACACTGCCTTCGGCTCTTAAACACGCTTCCTCTCTCTCAGTCTTTGAGGAACTTCAGCTCTGGTCGTAGTGGGGTCGTCCTCAGGTCCTGAGCGAGTCGACTACACTAGGTCAGAGAGCCTGAGAGGGCAGGGATCACTTAAGACCTCACACACACTGCCTCTCTATGCCTTGTTTTTATAGCATGTACAAAAGTGCAAACTGAGCTCTAATAACACACACACAGACTATATCTTTATATATTTTAAATGAAATTATTAAAAAAAAAGAAGTGAGATTTTAAAGAACCATAGCATTTTACAGATACTGTTGATTCAGGAGTTTTTAAGTGGATTATTTTTGAGTGGTAGGAACATTCACACTCAGTAGTAGTATGGTAAAGGTGGGGTGGGGGTGTCAGGAATGAAGAATGGTGGGTGTGTAGGTTTTTGTTGTACATTTGTTTCATAGATATAACAGCACAGGCCAGTCTACCAGAAGAAGACCAGCAAGAAAAACAACAAACATAGGAAACAACAATCAATAGACAGACTGGTAGTGATTCAGACACTCCTTTTGCTTTTCACTTCGTTTGCCGCAGGTTATCTTTTTAGTACGCAGCGTTCATTTCTGTTTGTGCAGTTTAGTCTCAGCACAAAGGGTCCCTCATTTCCAAATCCTGTTCTTATGGGTGAATTATCAGCTCATGGACTATCATCAGTGAAATCTGTCCCTTTGTGATTAGTCCAGGTGATGTATACCGAATATTAGATATTGTATTTTGCGTCATATTTCCTGAACCAAACACGATACCGCCGAAAAAGCGGTGTCTCCTCCCCTATGTTTTGATGGTCAACAATACCATATACGACCCCACAAACTGTTCTGGTAAATAATTAATGGTGAATTCAGGGATGTGAGAAGGAAATCGATGTGGAGGAGACAGCACAGGAGGCAGTGAAAAATAGGCTCAACAACAAAACGATCATGTTTCTGAAATAAAGGTTTTAAGGAAAGCTTTGACAGTTTTTTTTTTTTAAGTTGCTCCAGTTCAGTATTGTTCTACGTATTACAGTCGTCATACTGACAGGGTTAATAAAAAAAAAAAAAGGACTGAGAAACACAACTGATGTGACATTATGAAATCTAATGTTGTTTCTCACTTCTTTACACTGCATTCACAATTAATTATTCATCTGAGCAGTTTATGATGTTGCATATGATGTCTATTCCTAAAGAGACTGAAGAGCCTGCTACCTCCAGTATTTTACCCATATATGTTTTTAGTCACATTTACATGACTGATTTTACTGATTCAAGGTGACACACAAATAATCATTTAGGCTCATGATTTCTTGATAAGATGTTGCTTGTTTGGGAAACGCTGGTATATGGTATCATTAGACATGTTTATATAAAATGTGACGCAAATTTGAACCAAACTTTTGGAAAGAAAAACAGATCTGTGTTTTTCTACTGCATTACTTCAAAATACACCGAAAATACGTTTGTTGAAATGGCATCAAAACACAGGTTAGAGGTCCCATATGCTGTGACATTAAGAGATATGATGTAAAACACAAGTGAAATGGCTGCACACAATGTTTTTGCTCCTTTTCTCAAAATGTTTCTGTGCTGTAGTGTACCAACTTTAATGCTTTAAAGAAAAAAAACTGGACTGAGGACAGTGCTCCAACGTTGACACCAGCTTTAGACTAAAGTAACAGGAGAGAAGGGATTAAAAGGTTAATGATTACTGTAAGAGAACACTGACATGTCCTGAAATGCCCTCTCCTCAAACTATGCACACACGCAGAAAAAAAGCTTCACAAACATAGATGTAATTATGTTTTAACCTCCTGGAGCTTTTCATCTCCACGGCCCAGCTTCTGATTGGTCAACTAGGCCGTGTGTTGACCGGCGTCCTGTCCATGCATGGCCACCGACAACACTGATCCATAGCAGGACTGTGGGATTGATAGCCTCCAGACATTTCTGTGTAGCTAAGCAGACTGAATTTCCTCAATCAGACCCCTGTGGTCTGGACTGGAGCATGTCACAACACACACACACACTCACACACACACTCCGTCACTCCCACCAAGTCCTGTGTCTGTATCTGAACTGACAGCTGCCTTATTACTACTTTTCATATCTCAGCAACAGATGAGGCATGAGTCAACTGCTCTGCACTCTTTCTTTTACTGTTCTTTCCATTTCTTTTCCCCTTTTTTTTTCTGCTAAAGTTGGAAAAAGATGGATCCGACTTCCTTTCATCCCACGTTCAGGCCTATTCAGTCAACAAACAGCACAAAAGAGTACATTTCCCCATCAGAATATGTTAAGAATAAGCATTTCTGGGTTTATTTTTCTGATGTCAATATTGCTATCGATTATCATTGTTATTATTGTTCTCATTGGGTTATTTACCTCTCCACCTGGCATTATTATTATTATTATTATTATTATTCCACGGCTCTGTTAGCTGTTGCTTTTTATGTTGTGGACATAACGTCAGATGATCTTGAACCCCCTTCCTCCTCCTCCTCCTCCTCCCCGCAATAACTCCATTCCCTGTTTCAAACTTTCTAGACCCTGATCCAGAAACTTTTTTTCCCCCCTCCCGTCTTTTAGTTTTTACAAATGTAATATAACTAAAATGTGTAATATTAATTTTTTGAGAGCAGTTGTGATGCTGACAGAGAAATAACATCGGGGACTTAGAGGGACGGGCAGGGCTGGAGGAGTTTTATTTAGAGGCAGGCGGGAATGATTTTATCTTTTTTGTCATGTATTGTAATTTTTATTTTATAATGTTACTTCTCTCTCTCTCCTCTCTCTCTCTCTCTCTCCTCTCTCTCTCTCTCTCTCTCTCTCTCTCTCTCTCGCTCTTGTATATTTTTCATTTACGGGGGTGTGGGGGGGCTGTATCATTTTAAAAGAAGAAACAAGATGTGTATTGTTTTACTGTGTAAAAGTCTATCTTCTCCCTATTTTTTGGTCTATTTTTTTTCCCCCTCATCTCCCCGAGCAGTTATGTAACACTCAGATGGAGAGATGAGAGTTAATACCATGATGTAACATTGAATTTCTCCACTTCTCTCATGTTTTTTTTTTTCAAACTTGTAATTAAGCTGTAATCAGGGTTAATTAAAACCAGTTAAAACCCAATGTGAACGTCACTGTGTTTGTTTGTGTCAGCTCTGCTCTCATATATCCATATTTATTCATGAAACACACCCAGACAATGGGGTTTTATTACCTGGTTATTTGTAAACAAAAAGATTAACCTCTGACTTTATGTCTCGCCAACAGCGGGCAGACAGTCAGTCATACAAGGCCTTGTGGTTTCTCTATGTAAACTTTAAGATTACTGTTAATTAAAATGACAACGATAACTGAAAAATGATCTGTACCGTGTGTTTACACAGAAAAACAGGTTTAATACACATGTACAGTGCATGTAGGTCTAATTCATTTTACCTTTTGCATACAAATGTGTAATCAGCCTGTTGAGAAATCATTTAATTAGAAAGGGACTAAAGCACCGTTTCTTCAAGGCCTACATGCCTACTGATGGGTGAATTTGCCGGCCTCTGAGGTTATACATTTAGCAGCGATAAAGAAAAGCACTTTGTCTGCGTTGCTGCTGCCCACTCAGCCACATAATGCTTATATCAGACACCCATTTACCTTTTAACGTGACGTCAGCAGCTCCCTTGTTTTTAAGCGCACTTTACAGGCAAACAGTGTAAGTGCAGGAGGAGGAAGAGGAGCTGCTGGAGTGATGGTGAAGAGTCACTGCTCTTTAATGGTACACTTAGATTTCTGTTGCCACATTAAATAAGGCAACTTTGTCTGTACAGCAGTTGTCATGCACAGAGGATTGTAGAAATACATGCACAGACAGGTGTTCATCTACTGTTAAAATATATGTCAGGGGTGTCAAACATACGACCTGCGGACCAAAACCGCCTCGTGGACTGAATTTGTGGAATGCAAAAATTACACTGAAGATATTGAATATCACTGGTGTCAAAATGATTTTCTTTTAGGGACTACATAAAGACAAATATCTCAAATGGATCAGCTCAGTAACATTCTATCATCATTATAACCCAGAAATAATCACAAATCCAATCTTTTGTCCTCTGTGTTTTAGTGTAAAAAAAAAAAAAAAATACATGAAAATCTTAACATTTACAAAATATCTTTTCACAAAAAATGTGAGGATCCTGAACAAATATGAACAACCTGACAAAACTTAAGAGAAATAAGTGCAATTTTAACAATATTATACCTGTTACTAAATGTTTTTGTGGATCTACTGCGATCTGTAAGTTGTAATGCACATGTATTAATATTAAGCTGAAGTATGATATTGTTAAAAATGCACTTATTTTTCTCAGGAAATTCATTCAGTTGTTCATGCTATTTTTTTAAGGATAGCTTGTAGATGTAAATATTTTCGTAATGTAATTTTACTTTATTCAGTCTAAAACACATAAAAGTTTGGAGTTTTCATTATTTACGGGTTATTACTGTATTATTTTACTTGTCCGGCCCACTTGATATCTAACTGGGCTGTATGTGGTCCCTGAACTAGAATGAGTTTGACACCTGAGATGGGTCATCCTGTAGATGTGTCCAAAAAAGTGTGTTTGTTATAATTAGACACACACTTCTTCTGTCAAGTGTTTTTCATAGTTTTACAACCCTTATTATTCTAGGTAATAATGCCATAAAAACATTTATAACTAGTGTTGTATGTGTCTTTAGTCTTAGCTTTAGGCTCAGTGTATCTCATATTGCTTTAAAATCTCACTAAGGTGATATATTAACAACAAATTTGCAACAACTGACAATATTTTGAGTTTCACTGTCAGGTCTTCTTAGTTTTCCCAGTGGTGGCTGGATTTCAACAGAAAGGCTTTTGTAATAATTTTTAATGCTTTTAGGAAAATATTAAATTGGTCCACAAGTAAAATGCTTCCACAATAAAATGAGTGAAGTTTTACAAAATTTTGGTTACTAATAAAAATAAGAAACAGTCAAAAGTGCTAGTTGACTGCAGTTTTAAGTAAAGTATTGTGTGAATTAATGGGATTGGTTTTACTCATAAGGGATGTTTGTCTCTGAGCTACAAGTTCTACATCAAAACCCTGTCTGCACATTAGAATACATTCACTTTTCAGATTCCATTCAGTGTTAGATTACTGAACCTATTATTTCAATGTACATTTATCTATGTATGTATATTAACATTTATCATATATCTTGAAAAGCACTTTGGTCATTTGTTTCACGCAATTAAAGTCTATAAGATTTAGCACATTTCATTTCTGAAGTAGAAGTATCATACAGACTTGGGAGCCTGAGGTGTTCAATCTAGGGTTTGAGGCCCTTCCTAGCAGTCACGAGATTAACCAGAATGAATTTGTCTCAAAGAATTGTAAAATATTGTTACTTTCATTGCTTCTTTGGTTAAATATGTGTTATTTAAAGTATCTGTTTGGCTGAACTTCTCATAACCCACAGACATTTCCAACCACCAACTTAATTTGACTGTGTATGAAGTAATTATTACCCAAAAAAGTATCAGTGCTGTAAAGAAATCACTGGCAGAAACCTGTGTGGTCCTGTTGTGTTGGTGTGGCACATGTCTAGTTTCACCCACTTTAACCCTGGAGGGGTCACTGTATGAACCAACAGATTCTGTCCTCACTCGCATCAGCCATCCAGGTGTTGCATTCACAGCTCAAAACAGAGCGAAACAGACCACAGGAACCACTTTTCTGTCTCACCCGGGCCACATCCCTCTCCTCTGGCATCCTCCCAGCGCCTGCTTTCGCAGAACCCTTTGCAGAGCTGGCTCCATGCTCCACATACAACCACAGCCTATGCATTATGCACACACTGCACGGCAGTTGTGAACGTACACACGTAACACAACTGTTGAATGCTCTGTGAGAGTCAGTGTACAGTGACATACAGAGGCGCGCTAGTAAGTTCACCACATCCTTTCCCATACAGAGAAAAACTGCACCACATAGGAATGAAGCACTTTTACACCGACGGCACTATTTCTCTGAGCACAGAAGAGCAAATGCATACATTGATGTGGTTTGTTTGAAACTGCTGCTTGTATTTCCTTTTTCTCCCTTCTTCCTGCCAATCTTTTCTGTCATAAATATCTTAATCAACTTGATCTCACCTATAAGGTATTGAAAGGTTACATATAAACCTGAAATGCTAAAAAGAAATAATAATTTTTTTAAAAGGCCTAATTTGATGTGTTTTTATTAAAACAAAAGTAGTTTTCTTAGCTTTTTTAGGTCTGTCATTTTATATTGAATGTCTCCCCCTGTTGTTGGATTAAAGCATTGACACGACACTGAGAAGCAGATTTACATGACTATCTTTACATTGTTTTTGTCATTGAGCTATTTCACTATAACAGGAATTAAAAGCTTTTTCTTTATTCACTCACTGCTTTAACTGGTGTGCAACATGAAATACAAAGAGACGCTTTTCTCAAGCTTGATCTAACTAAACAAGTCATCCATCCAAAACACTTGCCTTATCTTTTACCAGACGTACATTCAGCTGGACTTTTTATTCCCCATCCTTCCTCTAATCCAGGACGGGAATCCTTGTGTACTAGTACGCCTGTTCGTGAGAGTCCTGTATTCATGACGTGGAACCCCCAGAACAGCTGAGCGGTGTTAAATTACTGTGAACAAGAATGCAGTGAGCACAAGGGCCTACTGTTCTCCATATCTGAACTTGTGTAGACCAAGGCCTTTATTTTGCGTTGTACCTGTTAGACTTTAAGATGCCATGATGTGCCTTTTACCTCCCACTATTTATCACATCATGACATCAGAATTTTGCAGGATGTGTCGATAAAAGCAGAGATGTGCACTCACAGTTAAATTGTTCACACTCAAACTAATTTCATCTGCAGTTTAGACACCAGAATGTGCCAACATGATCTCTCCTAAATCCTTAACCTTGCACAGCCCGAGTGGAGCACTCATCAGTCGTTACTCGGCACAATGACTCCAAGCTGCCTCCACTTGTTAACTACAGGAGGAGACTTGTCCTTTGCTGACACTTGATACACATTGAGCCTTTCCATTCCTTCAATAACAAACCACCTCTCAAAAAGCTCAAGGTAAAGAGTCAGTGGGAATACTTTAATACCCATCTATTCACAGATTTGCCTCAGATGAACTGCGTTTTCATTATTTTTTTAGTTAAAAAAAAAAGTAAAATTGCAGTAAACTACCTGTGCTGATTAGTTAAAATCCAAGGTTACTTCACTTCAGTGAGTAACAGCAAAAAGAAGAAAAACAGAGACTTGATAAGAATTTACTAAAAATCTAATCTAAGATTATTTGATGGTTTTTATCTTTGTGACTTGAGAGGCTTTTCAGCTTTCTGTTTTCATCATGCAATGCTTGATAAGGCTTTGATGGGATGTGGTCTGAGCTGGTTGGGTGAGGGGTCGGGATGAGGGGTCAGGGGTTATGCTACAGTGAAGGTCTGCTTTAAAAAGACCCTGAGGTGAACGACATTCCTGGTATTGGCTTGGGTTTTGTGTGGACTTTTGATTCTGTGGAAAGGAGAGTGATAAGTTGGCTAGTTTTGTCAATCATTTAAGTGAATGGTTAGTAAGAAGAATAAATATGCTATGGTGCTTCTGCTTTTTCATTTTTCTTCCAAATTCACACTATCCCTGCACTTCTTCCTCTTCTTCTTCTTCTTCTTTCATGCTTTCCCCCTGTTTTCTATACCTGAGGCCGGTTTGACAGCGGAGCGCAGCAGGAGACAAGAGGCTCCGGTGCTTGACTGACAGACCAGTGATGAGCGCACAGAGAGAGGGTGAAGGGTGGAGGTCAAAGGTCAGGCTTCCGTGGAGAGGGCGAGACAAAACGGGGGGAGGAATGCTAACTAGACACCATGGTTTCATGCAAAGAAAACTATATCATGAGATGGTCTTTATCCTCATTGTGGGACAATGGAGCCATAACAGAATAGAGTTAACAGATACCGTAAAAACAAAACAAAACAAAATATTAATAAGATTAAAGCAGAAGAGATTAAAAACGCAAATGTTCCAGTGTATAAAAATATTCTGAAAGATAAAACTTCATTGAAAGATAACAGAGAAAAAAGAAGAAACTCTGAAAAAATATGACACAAGTGTAAATATAAATGTCTTAGAAATTGTGACTAATTGCAAGTTTTATGCAATATATATATATTTTTTTCAAGGTTTGTATACACTAATCTCTAAATATAGGCCTACTATGGACAAAGCTATGGTAAATTTATTCTTTTTACATATATGCCATTGTCATTTTTACCAGTTCAGAAGCTGAGAGTCTAAATGTACATTCCTGGCTGATACCGTACATACAGTTGCAGAAAAAAATATTAGACCATCAAAAGTCATCAGAAACAATGGTTATGAAACCAAGTACTAACTCCTGTGTGTATCATGTGACTAAAACAGACAGAAAAGAAAATATGGAATGCCTAAAAGCACTGTTTTTGTCAGTACAA
>JAPQRP010058073.1:0-22900 GCA_037367295.1 Apogon hyalosoma | reverse complement strand
TTGAAATAAGATTTTCCAGATCTATTTTCTAAAAATAAGTTCTTATATCTCACTGAAAAGTTACTCTTTAGGTGATTGTCTTATTTTAAGTGAGATGAGATATTTTGACTAGAAATGAGAAAAATACACTTGGTAAGATTTAGATTTTTTTCCAGTGCAGATCTACAAAATCCGGGACTTTACCATCAGCCGGCGTAATATGCATCGCAAATTCTGCTGACATTTAGGTTTAGGAAATAAAAGTGCATTGGTTAGGCTTAGGAAAAGATCACCGCTTGGTTTAAGTTTACTTCATACAAATAAAATGTGAGTTTTTCAGTAAAACCTTGATATTCCCTAACTTTAATTGAGTGACGTCAGTGCTAACTAACTACAGAAATCATTAAATACTTTATAGATGAACATAATTTCTGCGAGATATGGATGAACAGTTAAAAAAACAAAATCTTTAATATACACATATGTAGAAATGACGATTATTCTGTAGTAGTACCGCAATAATGTAGTATTTTTTCATCTTAAATATTCATATACATGGTTTGATTTAATGTCAAATAGCAACTTTTCAGTCATATCACCATGTAGTCTTTTCTACATAACGTGTTTGTTTGACTAAGCTAGCACTGAATTCTAATGACAACTATTATGAACACACTTGAACAAGAGTCACCAACGCTGCATATGTGACAGAAACACCGCAGAGAACGGGGACATTCACTTACCTGTCTGTTTCGCTCATCTACAATCCGGGTGATCTGAATCTTTTTCCTCCCCATTGCAAAATTGACTTCCAAATACGACTTAGAGAAGAATAGCAGAGGGCTCCAGGTAGCAAAGGTTCAAGAGAAAGTCCTTAATGCATAGTCCCAGTGTCAGCTCTGTTAGTCCAGCATCAGCTTGGCATGGCTTACTGGAAAAGAACCAGACAAAGACGCTCAGCTCCACACAACATTTAGCAACAGATACTAACTGCTTTTACATTCAGACATATTTTAGCACATGGTCAAACTACCAGTAGTATTACTTATCAGAATGTATAGATTACTGGTGTTTAACCTTAATTACAAGACAGAGGACAATACCATGAATTCCAAACACAATAAAAAATGAAAAACAATGAATTAATTACATTTTAGTTAAGAGTAAAGAAAACTGATGTAGCTTTCTGGAGAAGTAAAGCTGCTCAAACCTTTCCCAGGCATTTGGAAACAGTCATGCACTAAAGACTACAGGCTGTAAAACTGTTTATCTTGATCTTTGACAGATTATTCTGCTGGCACTTAACAAGTAATTCTTGCAATGAATCTTCAGGCTTCCCCTTTTTTGTTCTTTTTCTTCCCTATTTGGTGTCGCCACCTCTGTTGAGTTTAAGTTTCCACTTTCATTTTGGGAAAGATAAGCACACCAGCTGCTTCTTCACATGAAAACTTCACCAGAACTGCACAACATGCCCCAAGATTCACTTTCAACCCACTTCTTTCATGCAAGCTCTGATTCATAAGACGGATCTGCTGGTACACCAACTAGGATGTGAGCTCTTACTGGCTTCCTGCCCGAAGACATTTGATACAACACTCAACCTTCATATTAAGCCAATATCTTTTGTTGTGGAAGGGAAGTCATTACCCTATTCCTTCTTGACAGTGTAATTGTCTTCCAGATTATTTGTTGACACAGAATTGTCTTTGATATTGAACCAAACACATCGCACAGAGCATAAAAACGCAATAACTGAGAAGCCAAGAGACTTACTTCTGTTTAAATGCCTGCATCTACTTTTTCAAGCACCTCATCTGGCCGGGTTCTTATGTTTTTTTCTGCAGCATCTCCCGCTCATGAGCACCAGTGTGGGTTTTCAGCCCTGCAGTTAAAACCCTCCTCAGCTCTTGTGCTCGTCCTCTTGCAGGAGTACCCACCTGCCTCGCCGTGTCCCTCCTCTCTCCTGCCTCAGTGTTTCTGAGCCCTGCCTTCCCCCAGAGCTCCTTAGCTCCTTCCTAATCTCATCTGATCTGGGAGGAGGCAGCGAGTGAGGCGAAGCCAGGCTTTATCCTAACCCTCCCTGGATTACTGCAGCATGTGGAGCCCAGAGCTGAGCCACCAAACCCCCACTGCAGACCCAGTTCACTTGCTGATGGGACAAATGCATTTGTCATTCAGGGAATATTATTACATGGATGTTTATGGTCTAAATGAACCCCGCATTTAAAAACTTACTTTATATTTGAGTATCATTAAAACATAGCTATATACACACACGTCTATACTTACAAATACAAATACACAATGTGTTTAATCAAAAATATCATACATCTCTGAACAAATGTGCCATTTCCAAAACCGTTCTTTTTCCCCCTGTTCTTGTACAATTCAAATATTTAATTCCTAATGAAAATATACTGCCTCCTCATATTTCAATATTTAGCTTTTTAATTTCAATGATAAGCTCAGCTGCAGGAAATGTAATTGATTTAAAGGATGTTTGCCCAACTGACCCAGTGAAGTCACTTCAGGATACGCAAAAAAACAGACAAAGACTCCTTGCATATTTGGGATTTAAAGGTCACAGGGATTTATCTGTTTGCCAATCTGGATGATTTTATGTCAAGACACAAATATTTAAAAATAAATAAATTAAAAAAAAAACAGCGAGAGAGAGAGAGAGAGAGAGAGAGAAAATATCTTGCCCTCACTCCTCCATGTTATTAAATTCCCTCAATCTGTGTTCTTGAATAATAATTTGGCTTCACTGTTCAAATTACTGGCAGCAGAGTAAAGTCAGTCTACAGGGTTAGTTAGAACGGATGGACACAGTAGCTCCAAAACAATGTTGCAATAATGTATTGATAACAACAGATGAATCTGATTGAATAACAACTGAACTGCTTTGGTCTCAGTAATAGTGAATGTAAAATGCTCTGAATGGCACAGATTAAATTAAACAGAAACTTCTTCATCTGCCAAGACTGAAAAGCTCAAAATTAAACTGATGCAACATTTTCACTCCTGCTTCTGGTTGTATTTAATTTTACACCATTTTCTGCTAATGATACCACTACTATTTACTCTAACTACCTGTAAAATGTGAAAGTCTTTCATTTGATAGGTTTGCCTTTTTCTTCTGCAAAGATTTGATTACCAGTTTCCAAAGTTCATTCAGTTTGGCACACTCTTTTTAAGAAAATATCTGTTTTTTATTTGTCCAGTACGCTTATTTAACACCAAATGATACAAACAGTGAGTGCATATCAATAAAACTCAAACACTAATTGTGTACAGTGTATGGCACAGAACATATGTGTCTTCTCAACATCTCTTGTAAGCATGCCTCCCTAGACAAGTTGTCCTGATCAATGCAGATGTAATACTGTACGCTACTATGGCAGAAACTCTATCTGGGTGACGTGAAAATCAATATAATCCACAGGACAAGCTAACAGGCTGCAGCAGCCAACACTCACATAAAGATCGACATCACACTGTTACGTAAAGAAACTTTATTCCACAGATACTAACATTTTGACAAAAGTCACACCTCCTGTAGTTTAGTTTTGGGCAGCACTGTATAAAATCATGTATTTTCTTCTGAATACAGTATATTGTTTTGAAACTTAATAATATAATCTTATTTCATTTATTTTCCAGGGTCCATATGTTACAGAACATCTGCAGCTCAGTAGGTTTCTACTTCACACTTGCTTTGACCTTCTCAGTGCCGCTCTTTAACTTCACTATACACCCCCCCTTCTTCTGGATGTCTCCTTAACAAGAAGTGTTAAGCCCCCAGAGCGAACCTCACAGCCAAATGCTCTCCTCTTTATCTCACCCATGAAATCCAATTCCTGTGGATCTCTGAATGCGTGACCATGCTTTGTGAGGGTATGAAACACACTTTTCCAAGGTTTGATTGCACAGAATGGTATGTCTTTTATGCATATACAATAGTAGAATGTCACTTATTGTGCGTTGGGTAAAGGAGCCTTAGGGTTTCCAACAATTCTCTGCACATAAAGCATATCGAATTTTGCACATGACTAATAAACAGAAAAATTATCACACTACTTGCTGAAAAGTGTTTCGTGGTGGTCAAAATAGTTGTCAATAAGAGCTACCAATGCTGTTTTTGACAAGGAAATCTGCTGCTGTTTTGCTCCACTGTGTACCTCCTTACCTCATAACCGTTACTGTCTTGCACTACCTCTGCTACTGTAAGTAGATTTGATATATACCCTTTATATTCTGTTATAGTTTATCCTTTACACCACCATTTTAAAAACTGCATGGCATTTAACAAGGTGAGTGAGAAACAGTATCTCAATTCTCTGTATGTCCAGTAGATCTAGTGAACTGACAATAAAAAAAATCTATATATCTTGCCTCATGTCATAAACATTACAAAAGTAATAGTATATTTTACATCATCACTTAACAATCATGGTATATTTAAATATAAAACATGTAATGGTCAGTCACTGACAAAACACTGAATAGTAACTTTAAAGGCAGCTCATAGGAAATGGGGGAAAAAGGAGTTTTTAACAGATAATTGCTGACTACTAAGTTCCCAGACAGTACATACTTACTGGCTGATGCAATTACTAATACAGATATGGATTAGTCTATTTCCTAGAATCCAACAGAATATTATCAATACATCTAGAAAATGCAAAATGTAGTACATTGATCATAAAATCCATCTCTTCATTGTAAGGCCATGGAATTTGGTCCACCAAACTGAAAATTCTAAGTGCATGTCCAATAAATGTTCAAAAAGTGAGGAGTGTGTTTTTAGATTCTAACAGATTTCTTTGTGATATGGTTGCCATTTTCCTACTTGGCCTGTTTATATGCTATTATACAGGTGACTGACAGCTGCCATGACCAATTCCTTCAAGACTCTTCCCTCATGCATTAAAAAAGGAACATGGCTATAACCGTAGGATTCTGGCTTCACTTTTCAAGAAGTAGCATTGCAGTGTCCATCTTAACAAAAAGGCTATGTTATAAATACTGGAGACAAATATAATGCTTAATACTGACCATAGCAGATGGTCATGCCAGCTGTTTTTATCCTGGTACACAAGACTTAGAGGTGTTTAAAAGCATTTTACTGATGTACAGAATCATGATAGGGTCAAACAGCAGAGGCAAACTGCTCCATACGGTCAACCTTCTTTTAGTTCTCACAGCTAATAATCAGCACTTCCTGCTTTATGACCTCCCTGCTGGCAGTGAAAGACAGAGCATCAGTAAAAATCTTTTGCTCCTAACCTTTACAACTATGACCACCACTCCTTTCACACACATGCTTTTCAATCAGCTGAGCTTAAATTCACTCTCCTCACACTTTGATCTTACAGTGACAGCTTCTTTGAGAGTCCATCTGCAAACATGCATGACAGACTCACTCTAACAATGGCCTCTTGACTGTAATAAACCCCAATAAATAGGGTCAACGATAAGTGTCAAAAATAACGGTTATAACCTCCTGAGCGCTAATTAGCCACCTCCTTCTTCTCATGTAAAGACTAAACAAAGTTAGAGCTGCTGAAGGTTAATCACGCTGAGTCTTAACAGCACCAGGTTGTTTTCTGTACAAAGCAGCACAGAGTAATTGGGAATCCTTTCATCCCTCCTCCTCATTAATGACCATGGTTTCATCTCTAATTGTGTTGACCCCAACATAACCTCTGCTCCAGTCAGTCCAACACTGGATCAATGAGGCGTCAAGCTGATGCTACCCAGCATGCACCACTAGTTGGGAGGGAGTTACCTGCTACTAGCTGAATAAAGAAACCACTGTCCACTGCACACGCATGAGTGAAGATCATTTTTGTGCAGATTATAGAGTTGAGTGCAGAAACAGTCATGATGAAATTTGGCCTTTGCTGGAAGATGAAAGAGTCTCTGTTTCACCCCATTTGCAAAAGTGTTAAAGACCAATGGCACATATTACACGTCTTATTTGTATCTTTACATTCCCTGCAGCTTTGCTCATCTCCTTGCTCTCTTCTGCTTTCCTTTTTGCTCAATCCTGTCGTTCTTCCTTTACCACCTTATTTGCATCGTATCCATCAGCAGAGAGAGAGAGAGAGAGAGGTTTTCTTGCCCACGGCATAACGAGGCAGACTGATAGAAGATTCTTCTTCCCCCAGAGCAAGCCCAGACATTCTTTGAAGTTCTCATAAATGGAGTTGTTATAAAAGTTCTTAAGGGAACTTATACATGGTAAACAGGCATGCTTCGTGGTGGACCTGCTCCCCCGGGGGAGGCGGAGTGAGATCAGGCTTGTTTACTGGCTGTAGTGTTTAACACTTCGCTGTTTACTGTAGCACTCAATGTGCCGACCCTCCCCACACACCCTGCTCTGAATGTGAGTTTTCTTTGAAGTGAGGAAAGCGAGTGACAATTTATGTAAAAACATAATGGAGTTGAAGAGAGTTAAAAGAAGCAGTGGTGAAATTAGCATTTTCTTATGCAAATAATGCTCTGAACAATGCGCAGTCTTTATATAAGCAGAAGTTAAATCACACGTCACAGCCAACAACAACAGCTGCAATGAGTCTCCTTGTAAATCTGCCCAATGACAAAACCTGAGATTCAGTAAAATAAATCTTCAAATGTTCCACTTCAGTGTCTTTTGGGTTTTTTTATGACAGGAACATGGGTTTCATAGCAAGACAGGAGCAAGGAAAACTAAGTGTGGCTGGTGTCTGCTGCCAGGCACAGCAGGAGCACAGACTGTGATTAATTCTTCACCGACTTGGGCAGGCTAGCCCCTGGAATCACGCTGCCTGAGTATCGACACTGGCCTCTGCTGCTTTTCAGGTCAATGAGCTAATGAGTTCTTGCCTGAAATGTAATAATTAAACTCATCTTACTCGACCAGCAGCTCAGTCATTTAATGCCAGGCTGAAGGCCGACCAGATTAGATGGCTTAAACTGTCATCTGCCATACCATCCGACCCCCAGTCAGTCAGAGGGCTAAGATGTTCTGTAACTGTTTATGAGGTACTAACACACAGAAATCGTGTTGTAAGGGCTATATGGTGCATGAGTATGTTTGTATATTATTGACAGTTTAATTTGCTGTACATAAGAGTTTGCTAATTTACTGCCAAGCAAAAACTAGACTCAAACAACAGCTAAGGTCTCTTTACAATTTAACAAATTATTACAAAAGCAAAAGAATAGATAAATCTGTAGAACTTATTACAACATGAAAAATAGATACTGAAGTTTTTTGCCTCATTTAATACAACTCTAGATGGACACCATTAGTTGCATGAGGCACATCAAGACAATACTGTATTTGTTGCCATGTTGGCTGTATCATAGCTTCATCAACGGTGTCAATGGCATCAGTGATCTTTTTTAATGTCTTATATTTTTGTTTGATACATGATATTGTTAACATAACCCCACTGAAAGAAGTCCAGAGGACTGATATCTAGTGAACAAGGTGAACATAGAATTGGGCCATCCCTTCCAATCCACCGGTCTGGAAATGTTTGGCTTAGAAACCCATCAATACGCAGTCCTCAATGTGGTGGTGCATCATCTACCTGGAAAGTGATGGTTGGTTGAAAGTCATCCAGTTATGGTGCCACATATTCAGTCAAAAGCTCAAGGGTAAACATTTGCAGTAACTGATCTCTCATTGAAGAAAAATGAACCAATGATTCGATTGCACATGACCGTACAATATGACTAAAAACTGTGATAACCACTGAGTAAATAGAACAGATCTGATGCAACATATCTCATCATCTGCTTTTGTAATAAATGTTTTAAATTGTAAAGAGACTTTGTGGACACCCTGTATGTCATTTGAGCAGCGTGAATGAAATGTTTACATGTGTAACTCTTACATCACCCAGTTACCAAGGTCAGGTTCCAAAAAGGACAATGAAGACCAAAAACTGCTATTTCATCCACAGTACCTTCATAGTGCATCAACAATAAATTAAACAAGCTTATATCCATCCAAATTCACTGCAGAAAAGTGGTTGCAGTGTGCTCCTGATTCTGTATTTGGCATATTAAAACCAGTTATAAAGACCTTCAGTTATTACTTCAGTCATTCTAGGTCAAGGGTCCAAAAAAAAACAAAAAACATAATTCCAAAAAAAAAAAGTTTGTTTTTCAGCATGGGGCAAAATATATTAATATTCACCTCTCAGCCAATTCATCTGATTGACTGATACAATTTTCTAAAAACCACTAAATCTCAAGATGTACAGTTTTCTTTTTTCCATTCAGATTTTAACTGATGTTAAGTGTTATGCATCATGGTGGCATACACATAATGTGATTGTAGGGGATTTAGCTTCTTTGGTAGAGATTTGCATACTCATATAGTTTCTAGTTCTAAGCAGAAACACTCCGCTGGAAAATTACATTAATATTTCAAGAAAAATTAACAATTTTCAAACAGACTTGCACATGCTGTACAGAGTGTATTTAGATGGGACCCCTACTAACTGTGCACATCCTTCTAAATAAGCCTTAAAGCTGTATAACCCAATGAATAATTTCAAAAGAAACAATGTTAAATTTGGTGGTACTATTGATCCTTCACCATATATTTTAATTATCGATAACAAGATATGATTATTGATGTGTATTAATGATCTCTACATTGAACAATTTTCCATTCTGTAATGTTTCATGCATTGTGATTCTTACATGTATTGTATCATATTTCAGAGTACAGCACAACCTATATTAATCAAAGTTGCTATTAATACTGAACAGGTGTAACGTAAGTATATATGTCATGGGAAAACAAAACTAAAACTAAAACCATGATAACAAACGTGGAACATCACACTTAGTTGACACTATGGACGAGCTCAGAACTTCAGGACTTCAGTCATTGGCACAGTTTCCTCTGCTCTGTTACTCACAATCTTCCAGCCTTCATATGCAGCTAGTAAAAACTCCAGGACAGCAGTCTGCTCATTTAATTACTGGCTCACTGTGATGTCATTTCATTATTGTGTTGCTTTTATGACAGTGGCAGTGGGATAAGATTTTCCTGTCTCAACACAGAGACACTGATGTCATGCCTGCAACACAGATTGAAACACAAGCTGCCCTGTAAAATACGGTTCCCCTTCCATGCTCTCTGTTCTTTTCATAAAAAAAACTCTAATTGGTCTTCAGCTGAACAACTGACTTTTTTCTCTCTTTTCTCTTGTTATGATTCCCTAGATATCTATTGGCGAAAAAACTGTCAAAGGCTTTTGGACTCCAGTGTAGTGACATTTCTAAATGACCCGTTTCCAAACTATAATCATGCAGCGTGTGCAGGATGATATTTATAACAGGCAAATGAGACCGCAGATTTGCTGGGCTACTAAAGTTAAAATGGTATATTCCAAGTCACAACTGCACCCAAACAGTTCATTTCAAGGACACTGAAGTACTGGCAGGATCAGTCCCGTTATCAGTCCCAAAGAGTGAAGTCAATGGGCTTTATACAAAAACCACTCATTCAAAAAATTTGTTCCGAAATGCCACGTATGAGTGACTTGGAGGTTGTGCTGCATTCACTGTTTATTACACGTTTTAATTTTGATATTGTGTTTGACACACCTAGTGACACAGGTTGAATTCATCACCTTTAAGCACCTTTGAACACATTATACTGTACTAAAATGACAAAAAAAAAAAAAAGTTAAAATACAAAACTGTTCTTGCATGAGGCCCAATAAAGAAAGCTAATTTTCAGAGGTGGTAACTCCATCAAAAGCAACACAACTCAACGTATAATCACATCTGTGGTGTTGTAATAACAAAGTAACTGATAATAAGATATGACAATGCACAATAATGGTGGTATTAAAATACAGTAATTATGTAAACTGATAATGTGATGTTAGTTTTGTTGAATGTGGCAAGTTAAATGCTTACATGTAAGAAAAGTCTAAGATCCCATTTACACTTGGAATTAAAACTCCCATCTGGATTCATAAAAGTTATACAGATAACAAATGGTTGTGTCTTATTTTTGCATTCACACCTGGTATTTTTTTATGTTTTTTGCTATACTCATTGAGATCAAATCTCTGTCAAATAATAAATTATAATAAGATATTGTTAGCAATATAATTTGATAATAACAAAAGCCCATTGTAAGGTCAACATCAGCCAAATTACTCACTCAATTCATCTACTCACTTGAGTTAATATCTCTGTCGGTGTCTGGCCCTGCTCCCTAAAAAATGGATACGTTTTTCTTCATCGCTTGCCTTTTGATTTATTATCTTTAAGTTCATGATGTAGAGTCTTTGGATTTTTTCTTGGTTCCCATTTGCATTGCAGCCAGGTTTATCTGCTCTCATATTTGTTATGAAATGTCCCCATAAAGGCACCTGTTTCTGTAAAAAACAGCCAGTTTGGCCTCAACCACAATGTCATCACATACATATAATAAGCAGGTCAGAGTCCCTAGTCCTAAGTCCAAGAAGAATAATGATCTTGTAAAGAGGCAAATTAATATAAGTTATTTATATGTAAACATTATGGTACAGATGTGAGCTGACTGTACAAATTGCATTAACACCTTAATAAATGCACCATTTCTGCAAGACTAGACAATCTCCAGATGTGTGTTCAATTAAAATTTGATTACAACGTATTTACACCTTGCATTTTGGATACCATTGGATGCAGATAATATTGTAAAACCAGGTAAAAAAGGAGTCTTAGTTTAGTAACTCAAACACAGTGACAAACCTCCATACAGTATATGTGCCATCAGATCAAGTCAAAGTGGCAGAAGAATCAGTCGAGACTGTATATTACCTATATTCCTATAATATTTTCATGTAGTTAAAAATGTGTTATTAACATAATTTGGGTTTAATCAGGAGGTGTGCAACTGTGCTTCATGAACAAATTTAAACAAAAAGATAAAAAAAATTAGCACACCTTTAAATAATATATTAGCCAAATGTCTACATTAGTTTCACCCAACTATTCTTTAAAATTCTACGGAGGGATGTACGCTTTATTAAAGTGTCACAGCAGTAATACTGCACAGATTTAAATGTACATTTAATGAACTCTCTGAAGTTTTCTTTGCCCCTTGTGCTCAGTGCAGATGACTTTGCAGAGCCACAGAACTCCATCACTGGGAAATATCTGTAGCCTCAGCCCAATCTTTTGATCTACTAAATGATATTATAATGAATTCTTTAACTATTTTGTTTGTTCCTGCTCTCATCAAAATTCTGTGCTTTCAGCAAAGTGATTTCTTCCTTTTTATGTTGTGGAGCGATGGTAAGTAGATCTGAGGCCTCTATCCTGGGGGTCCTCGAGGCAATCTCATGCCCCCCACCTCCTATTTCACATCTGCACACACATACAGATTACTGGCTAAATAGACAAATTCTGCAGTCTTTTTCAGGTTGGTGCATGTAAAGGACAGAGGAGTTCAGTGAGAGGCTCTATGCAAGCATGATTTACCACTCTCAATATGTCCTGAGTAATGAAAATTATTACTTGTTATTGGCCACAGTTGCACAGCTGCCGTGTTTGGAAAGAATTAAATTGTTCATATCCTAACCAAAAGGTCATCAGTAAAAAAAATAAAAAATAAATAAAGTATAATTTTACATAATAATCCACAAGTTTATGTGTCTGCTCAATGTTATTTCTCTTTAAATAAAAAAGAGAAAAAATGCATGTCACAGTTGTTCTCAATGTTGCTTGTAGGGTGAAAAGAATTTCACACAGTATCATTAAAAGTGGATATCTACAGATGAGGACCATTTGCACCAATGAGCACAAGTACGTTGTATCCATGAATCCCACCCATGTTAGCTTTGGGCCAATAGAAACACTGATATGACTGATGTGAAATGATGTATCACATCAGTCGGTCATGAATCAGTCATTTCTATCATCAAACCATCCCTGCTGCTGCTTGGTTTGGCATTAGCTATATAGCTAGCTGTGAGATGGAGGAATATTTTCAGAAGAGGCTACATGTGTTCTTTAACACTGCTGTGATAACTTAGGCTATGACGTGTCCAGAGCGTTATGCCAATGATATTAATAAAGAGCAATAAGTTCATTCTTTTAAAAGGTCACACAGTAAAAGTCAGCTTTAGACTGTTCATAATAAATATCTGGTTTATTATGTCTATGCCAGTCTTGCTACTCCTCATTTTCTGAAAGCTAAAAGAATGCAAATGAGTTGACAAATGTACAGTGAAATGTGTTGCAGTTTATCATTATGAAGCAGCTTCTGAGAATCTAGTTTCAGAATTCAATTCCAATGGCTTTTAAGGGTACAAATAGTAAACACACAATTAATTAGTGTAAGAATTATGCAGGGATCCAAAAACACCGAGACATCCTGGCATGTCAGTAGAATAAAAGAGTACATTTTTCAATCTTGATGACTATGCAGATTTTTGGAAATGCTGCCAAAACTCTATATTAAACACTACATGTGAGCCAGTACTAGGTCCATAATCTTTAATCTGTGTCATTATTTGGGGCAAACAATCTACTGCAGGGTTTGCATAAACTTCTGCTGATATGTATATGAGGGTACATACCTATAGTCTCCCTAATTTCAGAGATTGATTTCCTTTGTTTATTTTAATGTATGATTGACAAGAAGCAGATGTAGATTATTTATTAGTCATACAATAAGCTCTTTGCTCAACATGCTACTAATGTTAGCGTGTGAAAGTTGGTCATATAATGTGTTCCTCAGCTCAGCATGAAGTGTCTGCATGTTCAGCCAGCATCAGTAAAATGCTGGCACCATTAAGGACAAGTGTCACAGCTCTGAGCCGATCCAAACCACTTTCTGGTCTGGACCCTGTCTCTGCAAATCAACACTGAGTTTAATTAAGCCGAGCCACGCTGCCATCGACCCAACATACTGTTTAAGTTGGCACAGCAGGGGGAAACCTATTTACTCTGAGTAACAAAGGCCGTTTTATGTGACTGCAGGAAAGTGAATTGCAGGGCTAATATTTGGAAATTGTTTTATTTGATTTCTGTATTTACTGTGTGTAATTTTTGTGCTCCTCTGCGGCATTTTTAGCATCAAACGTGCGGGTGTGTGGCCCAGTGGTCAGACGGCAGGCAGCCAGAGGTTTGACTGGTTTGGAACGACCAGCATAGGCCTGATTACTGGGTGACCCTGCAGGAAGAGCTTTCGAGTGCAATAGATTAGGAGCTCCTCCAGAAACCACAGCGAGGGGAGGAGAGGAAAAAAAGGGGAGAGGAGAGACTTCCAAGCAGTGAGTTTACATTGGATTTTTTATCTAATCTCAATCAAATCAATCAAACATCAACCAAAGCCTTCACTGCTGGAAGGCAATGCTGATGCTCAACATAATAAACATGATTACAATCTTCGTTGCATAAAAGATGCGTATAAAAACAGATTTATATTTTCGCTAAACCCTGAATGCAGTTGAAAAGTAATGTGAACCACAAGGAGCAGAGTTGAATTTCAATTATAAAACCACTATGAATTACTGTGATATTGGACTCTGTTGTGTCCGCAGCCAAAGGAAAAAGGTTTGACATATGTATAATAATAAGAAATAAGACTGTGCATTGGTAAGAATCTGGTAGAATAATGTGCATCATAATTCAATACATTTCTGGAGGTTGTGGTATAAGTCTATAGCCCCCCCATTAGTCAGTGAGATGTTGAGCTGAGCTAAAATTCAACGTACATATTCACTAATTTTGATTTGTGTTCAGATCATTATCATTCTAATGAGTGTGTTTTATTCAGTTATTTGATTATAATAAAACAGGTGATTGACAGCTCTAATGACCAGTGACAGTCCAGAATCCATCAGATTCATGGACGTAAACAAGGTGACTGTCTCTCCATTTCAATATACAGTTTAAGGTTGCATTAAATTGCAGTACTCTATGAAATGTAAACTGACTTAAAATTTGAGCAAAACTGCAAACTGACATAAAATCTGAGCAAAAATGTAAACTGACATAAAATCTGAGTAACACCCAAGTCAGTTTTTGCCATGATACTTCATGAACTAGATGTCTTTGAGAATCAATATATCATATCACAAAACAGAATATTTTGCCACACCCCTGTTCAACAAGATAAGTTCTTTTAATAAAACTGTTCAAATGTAAAATGACAAACAAGACTGTCCTATTGCTTTTTGTAGCAGCTCTTACAAGAAAAACAAAAGCAAGAACAATGAGAGATTTAATAAACAAATGTCAAATGTTACCTGGAAACACTGATGGGAGGAATAACTTCTCTTCAAGTTGGAGGACAGGTCGAGATGAGCTTCATGTAGAGATTCTGAAACAAAAGAAACAATGTCTTTCTTTTTCTGATCTTAGGACATCGGCAACTGTTTACTACTTTGGTTGGCAACAAAGGAAAATGATGCTCCATCTCTGAGATTAAATTAGATCAGTTATGCACCTCTTAAGAGCATTTCTCCCATTGATAACACACTGCTTTTCCCTTCAAATGAGACACAGACACACACGTGCACACTTCTGCTCATGTACATGTCTGTACAATCATGTCAGAGGGAGATGGGGATATTCCACATGGGCCATAAAAACTTAAAGTTGATGATTTATGTGCATCTATAATCACATCAATCTGGATCTTCGCATCAGCAGACAGGTGACAAGCACACAACAAGCCTTCACTGCAAGAGGAGTCAGCTAAACCACTCATCCTCCCTGCTATGTGTGATACAGTGTGTCATTGGTTTAGCCAGACATCGCCACAGCTAATCAAAGTGGATAAGAAATGCATTAGTCCACAGTGGAGCAGCACAGGCTAAAGCAGGGCATGTAATTGACCAGAAAGAAAAAAAACTTTCTCAGTCAGTCATGGAGTGCTCAAAATAGCTTCTTAATAAAACACACTAACACACACACACACAGACGCCTCTATTTCTTCTGCATGTGGCGCAAAAAGAGAAGTCTGTCCTACAGAAGTGTTGCTATTTCTGTTTACCACAAGGCCCCAAATATTCTATCATTAGGGAAACTAGGAGGGAAAGGAAATACCACGGGGAAACACATGGACACCGTACAGACCCACAAAGGAACCCGACTGACATGATACACAAGGGGTTAAACTCTGTAAATCAGCTGCACACAGGGTTTGATTTTATACCATCTGATGCTTTTTCATTTCTTAAACTTGCAAGAACTGATTTTTCTGGCCATTTTTTGGCAGCACAAAGAAGGTGTGAGCACTAAAATAAACATATTTGCCTTTTCCAGAATGGTTTGTAAGCCCAATATACACTCATTAGACTTTTATATTCATTTATATTCATTAGACCTTTCATAATTCTCTACTTCCATGCTCATTAGGTAGTCACTGTACAAAACAGCACAGCATCTCCACCTGAAAGTATTCAATGGATCATTATATTAAACTACATATAAGTTGATAAGCTCTGTGATAACTACAAAACAATAAGGGCTTGGTTGAAATGGATTATGACGCTAGCTTACTAACTTCATCCATCATCACCACTTATCATTTCGTATGTGAAAATGACATAAATATGAGCAGTTTCCTTAAAACTTATCAATGAATCATAAACAATGGGTGTGGAGGTTCTTGTGTTGGAGCCAAAGCCAAAAAGTCAGAAACGCCTGAGTTACAGATAGAGTATAACAACAAAACAAAGACACAGAAATAACATTTTACTTCTTAGAAAAACTGTTTCGGCACTACTGTTGTTTTTAGGCCTTGGTATTCAAGTAATTTTGTTCATTTCCTCCACTGACTTCAAAGTAATAGGCCTTTATAGAAACTCCCTGCATGACAGCATTAAGTATGGTTATAACTGCCTCAGAGACATGTTTCGCTGAGATGTTTATTTAATATGTTTCTGTCATAAGCTCATAATTATTTGAGTTCATACAGCCATTAAAAATGTATTAAAATGTAAGAGAAATAAAATGTTAAAGGGGTTATGTTGATTAAAGATATGTATCATACCACCTTAAAATAATATCTGGTTTTAGTGTTCTTTATGTGAGTTTTATTTTATCATAGGTGTCACATGACCAGGGTTGAGTGAGGCATTATGGGTCAGAGCTGCCATGGATACACAGGAAAAACAAACAGCCACAAAATAAACCAATTCTGCACATGTTTCAACAACCACACACAGTATTTGTTTATTTCACTTATGTCCATACTTGGATAATGTGATCTATGTCACTGATTTTATGAGATGTCAATGCAGTTATGCTATGTTAACATGCTTGAGCCTTTTTATTAACAGACACTGGCTCAAGAGACTTTAAAATGAATGAAAAATGTGTTAAATTGCTGATATTCTTTTTTATGTGATTTACTTTTTATTGAAAATATTTAACACTAACAACAAAAACGCAAAGAACACAGACCGTCATCTCATTAAGAGTTAAAGCCAAAACCAAGGAAAATAGGTGCATACCATGTTTGACAGATGAGAGGAAAAAATGAGGATTACAATACATACACATACATATACAAAAAAAATTATGAAATACAAGTTTTATAAAAGCAAAGGAAAAATGCATTACTGTTTTTTCAACATTTCAGTTATATCAACCACAAAATTTGATCATTTAGCTACAGTTTGGGGCTTTGCTTGGTTAAGTCTGGCTGTTGAGTACTCTAAATTAGTCATATGTTGTACATTTAATATCAAACGTTTAATAGGGTTAATGTCTTTATTAAACCATAACTCTAAGATTGTTTTTTTCACAGCTGTAAATCCACAAAATAGAATTCTCCAGCAAATTGGTTTAAAGTTCAAAGCAGTATCATCATTCAAAAGACACAGACCTGGATCTAGGATTATTGTAAACATGAGTATTTTACTCATAACATTGTAAAGATAAGTCCAGTCTAGTACATTCCCAGAACATATGAAGGACTGTTCCCACACAAGAGTTAGAACACAAAGTACAATTTGGACTAGAGATCAGACCCATTCTATAATATTTATAAGGAGTAGCATAAGCTCTGTGTATTATTTTATAATTGATCAATTGATGGCTTAGATTATGGGATGTGTTTACATTTGACCAGATTCTGTGCCAGTCTGGTTGAATACCGTTTGGTCAAAGCTCTCGGTCCCATACACCTTCAGTAGGTAATTGTTTACGCTGTCTGCATAAAAGAATATTATATATGTTTGTAACCCATCCCCTAGACTTCTGTCTGTTATTAAAACAATATTCTTGTAGTTTTTACAGTTGATAAAAGACAGAAACTTGACATCAATTTCACTGGACCATTGTAGCTATGGCACAGCTGAATAAATGTATGTAAACACCATAGTCTTGGATGTGTTTAAGGCCTAACTATGCTTACCATCATAGATATGATTTGACTAAACAGCCCTGCAAGATCATAGAATCACAAATATACTGCGTTCTATTGCAGCAAAGAAATGTTAGATTGAATCTATCCCAGACAATATGCAGGTTATCTCCATCTGTTAGGATATAACTGACGGTAGATGAACGAGTTCTTCCGTCCATATGCTCCCTGTGGTCTCAGCAGTGTGACAGGGTGACAGTGTAACCATGACCTGATTACCTGTCCCCTCAAGCCTGTAATCACTAAAGCCAGCAGACAGCCACTGTTGGTCCTCTGACAGAGAGGATAATTGAAGGTGATGCTACATGCTGCAAGCCCTGCTAATGAAATATGAAAACAAAGACGAGAGACAATGCAGCAGGGCATTGGAGGCCTCCAGAGCTAGACATTTCCTGTCTGTTTACCAGCAATTTTCTCCTTACCTGCCCCGAAAATGTTCACACTATTCGTCTCCAAAAAATGTGTACTGGTGATCTGTGGATTAGACTTTAACAAGCCTGTAATAACTTAATAAGAGGCATGTTCTCAGCAGAGACTTTATCTATTGCAAAGCTCCCTTGCTGCTTGACAATAAGGCTGTAAAAAAGTATTATCTATCATCAGTGATGTTCTGAGGGATATTTCTTCAACTTTTCAGACTCTGGATTTCCAAACTACCAACAGGGAGAGATATGTCATATCAGAGCAAATATTCATGGCGATGTTTTTGACAGATTAACCCGTAAAGACCCAAACATCCATTGGTGACCAACAGTATCTCCTGATATAAAATGTTTAATAGCTATTGATTCACTAACCCTATCAATACATGTAAATAATTGTTGCAATCTTTGCAATGTTGTTCATCTTTTCATGGTCATCACATATGACCCATTTTGGACATTCAGAGGCTCTATGGTGAACGTGTGACTAACATTGATTCAACGGTAAAACCCATGGAGTTTGATCAATGACAGTGGATGGACACACTTGGTTTATGTTCAGTTACTGATATATTTCATAGAAAAGGTCACTTTTTTTTCAGTTTGCTCTGCTTTTGATATAATAACCTTAAACTATAATATGAGCTTTTATGGACATCAGTTATGATCAATAAATTAAATGTAGGAAAATATCTGATTTTCACTTAAGAATGCAAAATACTGACCATAACATTTGAATAAATGGTGATAAATCTTAAGAATTTAACTTAAGAAAAGCTTACAATACAGAAAAAAATCATTTGGGAACTGCCACAAAAGCAGCACTGGGTCTTTATGGGTTAACAGAGAAGGCTGGAATCAGTCACCTTTCAAATGAACAAACACATGTAAAGAACATCAGATAATGACACATACGAAAAATGATGCAACTCACTCCAAATTAAGTCTCAACTTGTGAATTCCCCTTCAGTTCTACCAGGTAATGTGACTACATTCATGCTAATTTAATTCCAACCACCAAACAGGAGGAGATTTCATTAGTAGGTACAAACTATATTGACACTTCTGCCAATGATGATCAAGTTCCCTCTCAAGTACAAGTCCCTGATACCCCTTTTCCGTCAAAGAGGTTCCAGGGCCATTCAGAGCCAGAGGGATGGTTATTGGACAGTGAGTGTGACCCTGAATGCACCCAAAAGTTTGCTTGCCTAAAACTTCTGAGGTTGGACCTGGAAACTTTTTTTTCAAAGAGAGCCAGTGTTGTGTCTACTCGGCTTCAAGTCTGTGCAGTAGAAATGCCAGAACATTATGTCCACCCCAAAACCAACCACCTGACTGGTTTCCAGTTGTGCATCTAATAGATTCTGGACTGTGACTGACAGTGTTGTGCATTTACTTCCAAACTGTAATACATTACAGATTACTTGTTACTGTTATTTAAAAGTAATTCCTTACCTTACAATATTACTGTCTTAGAATTGTAATGTGTTACATGACTCCTGTATTACTTTTGAGTTACATACAGACTCTTGTCATAAATGGCGCATACCCCCCCTCCAATATAAGAGATAGAAGAACCTCAGGATGCATAAATTTGCACCTTTAATTACATGTGGATAGATAGCTCAGTAAGTAACGTTACGGTCTACGATGTTCAAATCCCAGCAGGAACACTTGAATTTTTTTCAACATTTTACATATTCAAACAGGGGTCACAGACTACAGTAGTTTAATTGATTTGATAAAAAATTCCAACTAGTCATAGAAAAATTGGCTTATCTTGTCATTGCTGATCACAGGGATCATGCTAATTAGCTTCTTGAAAGCAGGGTTAGGGTTAGTAATGAGCACATGTCCATGTTGTAAATGGACTGTCTTCTGCCGTCTTTACCCATTGGTTGACTACAAACAGGAAAGAGAACTTTCCTGACGCATTTATGATTCCTTAAGATCTCATGGTCTTGCTGTTTTTTGAGGGTTTTTTTTTTCATTTGAGCAATTAAATTATGGGCAAAAAGTGTGTTGTAACACAGGCGCTATTGAACATGTACCAAGTAAAATATTACTGAAAAGTGATTAGTTATGCCTTACGCTACTGCGTTACAGCAAAAAGAAATCTGTTACTGTAATGCATTACTCCCAACACTGGTGACTGCTCATTACAGCTATCAATCACCATTTTTATGAATCCAATAACTCTTTAAAACTCACGCTCAATCAGAATTACTGAACCCAACTTCTAGATACAGATGAACTAATGAGCTGGGTTGATAAATTCACCATGACAGGGCATTATCCATGAACATGTGCAGAACTTAGCTCCAAAAGTATCCTACTCCAAACTATTACTATCTTAGTCTTTAAAAATCCATTATCGATCGATCTGTAAGAAAACCATACTGTCCTCCTTTGTTGTTATGCAGGTTTTGGCTCTAGTGCTGCTGGGAAAGCAGAGACATATATAAGACCTACCAGTTCTTTGAGTGTTTGGAAGTTGGACCACCTCCAAACCAAGACTAGAACAAGCCCAGGAGTAGCACTGGTTTAGCGTTGGTGGCAAGGGGGCATGAGGGGTCTTGAAGAGCATTTTTCAACTTAAAATGGATCTTTCACCAACACTCATCCATCCCCCCTCAGTGTTTTCTAATTTATAACTGCTCTCACTCTATCACAAATGGGACCCTCAATCATCCTGTGTTTGAGTTACAAAAATATGGCTTTATCAATGTCTGCACTGTTCTTTGGATTTCCACTGTACATGTATTGTATACTGACATGTACTTTCATCAAAGAGCTTTAATCATCCCTCACATTACATTCCCAATGTCCAGAAGGACAAATAATACAACCAAGCTACTTATTCGTACTTTTTCTTACAGACAACATACTAAAAATAATTATCATTAGCTCTGACCACAGAACAAAATGAAGCTGTTAGAATAAGGTTCTTCAGTGTCATATTTCCAAAGATGTGTGAAATGCTGGACAGATAAATCATGCTACGCTGATTCCTAACCCTATGGACTTTTTTTTTCTCAGAACATTAGGTCCTGGAAGGCAGATCAGTCTCACGAAAAGCAGAAACTCACACATTCTGGTCTCATATTTAAGCTCATTTTTATTGTTTTAGAATATTAAACAGCTTGTCCTTGCTTTTGACATTCGCTGTAAAAAAAAAAAACAAAAAAAAACCCCCCAAAAACATAGGTAGTATTTGTTCACATTTAGTATGAAATCAACAAACACAATGTCAATAAAAGACAATCTTTTTCATTGTGAGTATCTGATTGATTAAATATGTATGTTTTAGACATGTTACAGCCATCACAGGCATCTGGAACAACAGTCCCTGTGCACAGTAGAGTGAATGCTTTTAAAATACACATGTGCATATTGTATTAAACCACTTGCACACATGAACATATTTAAGTTTATAATAAAGAACACTGGCTATTCAACTGTAAATGCTCCTACTGTATATTGGGGGAAAGCAAAAAGGGTTACACCTTATAAGTCCTACACTATTCATTTTTGCTGAAACAACTGGAATACTATATAAATAAATAATTGTACTGTTTATGGGTGTTTGTAATGTCCTTAGTGTATTTTATCATTTCTATGCTGTTGCTTAAAGAGGATCTACTTGTACAATATCTCGGTAAAATGTCAAACAAACCAGTACCACAGAGTGTAAGTAATGTCGAGGAGAAATGTAAGGGAATTCGAGCTGAAAACATACGTGCTAGTGTGTACAAACAGATTGATTCTCTTCATTAAAGTTTTATAAAGCCCTCCATCAGGGCACCTCCGCTTATAGAAGTAGAGGACCGTGTCAGCGACTGCACACACGTAAAAGGACGATGAGGCTGCAGCAGATCCACGAAATCCCAACCAAAAAAGTCCGGCATCTGAGACGCATTGAGACACAGAGTGATGCGTACGTGGTCATATTTAGACAGTTTAACACACACACAACCGCCCTATTTACAGTGTCTTCACAACAACTACAACAAAAACAACACGGCAACATTATATGAAGTGACTTCCCTCCGTCTCGGATTCAGCAAAGCGCACAGAAAGTAAACAGACGCCAAATAAATCCAAAAACAGTCGTGTTGCCTTCACTTACCTCTCTCGCGTCCAGATGCGTTCGTGGAGAGTTTTTAATCGAAGCGTCTCCGGCAAATACGAGCAGATCCTCGTCCGCTATATTTAAGAAACTGACAAACTCCGAGCAGCGCCAGCTTTAGCCCCTCCCTCTGTGTGTGTGATGTGCAGCTTTACGCACAGCCGTGTGTTTAGTGCGCATGGAGCTATGCTTGCGCGGAGCTGTAATTGTCCTCACTCTGCTCTTTTTCACATTTTTCTTTTGGCTCTGTTTGCTCAGTTTACCACAGTGTGTTTATATGTGCAGTCCTATTCACCTTAGCGATGCTTCTACTGATTATATATTCATATTTTTGTGGGTTTATTAAAAATAAATAGGTTCCCAAGGGAGCGCACATTCAATTTTCCTGCAAATGTACACAACTCTAAAAAGGCTGCCACAAGATTTTTTTTTATCTCTGAATGTTATGCTGTGCTTTTGCTGAAAATGTTTCGTTTAGGAGGTATGTACCCCCAAAGTGTATGATCTTTCAGTTTCTTTTGGGGGATTTCATCACAGCAGTGTTTTTGGAGACCACAAACATTTTCTAAACTGCTCTCAGTCGCACAGATTTGTCTCCACATGTGTGTAACTTGCATCAAAATGCAGCCACAAGCCTCACCCTTCACAAAATGTAAACATCTAACTCGAGAGAGAGGTTTTGTGTTTCAGATTTTTAACCGTAAGTGGTAGTTAAGCCATTGTCACTTTCTCCTTCAACAGCAGCTGCAGACTGGCTGACCTGCAACACACGTTGTCAATACTGAAACCTGGAATTCTTCGTGTTTGGAGTGTGTGGAAACATGATATAACTTACAGTTGCAGAAAACAATTATTAGACCGCCCTTTTTTTCTTCAGTTTCTTGTTCATTTTAATGTATGGTACAACTAAAGGTACATTTGTTTGGACAAATATAATGATAACAACAAAAATAGCTCATAGTAGTTGAATTTCAG